>SNQJ01S0041386.1:16346-48787 GCA_010110895.2 Picea sitchensis
AGTGCATCAACTTCCTGGGGTCGTAACTTTTGCATACGATCTCCGTTTTAGGCGTGTGATAGCTCGTTGGAAAGGTATTATTGAGGAGATTCATTTTGGGGGCTCAATAATCCCTTTGGCTATCATTGAGAACCTATATCTTGAAAAAAATTCATTTGGACCCTCAAAATGGCCCCGGAAGTTAAAACCTGCTAAAAATAGTAAATTGCCAAAATGGCTAGAACACTTTTTTGAGCCATTTGGAAAAGGTGGGTGGCCACCGATATCCACCTAGATCAGACTAATACCATTTGAAATTTTTTATGTATGTCCCCCTAGGTAGCTCGATATACCATTTCACGGAAACCCCTGTGAGGGTGCGTTGAAACAATATTAACCAATAGAATTGTTGTTAAGGGAATTCGAAGAGCACCACAGGTGAAAAGTAGTAACGTGGTCACCAAGATATTCACCATTCTCGCCTTCGAATTTTGGAATATCCGAAGTTAGCTTGGTGGGAACGGGGGGCAATGTTGGATCATGACACACATGATCGTTCATTAAATTAGACAAGTTTGGAAGATTGAGCATGGCCAGAAAAGGGAGACGAGGTTGCGGCATCTGGCCCCAAGATCCCTGGAAATATCGTGGTTGGGGAATCACAACCCATCTAGGGTTCTGGTAAGCACCATGGACCTGTCTGGGATTGTAATACCCTCCTCCAGACTGATTCATAAGGGGTTGATTGGGCACCATTCTAGTATGAATGTTCTGATGAGGGTTATAAAAAATGCCTCTAATCGGAGTGGCTCTGGATTGGGGGTTTCCCAAGGTGTTAAATTGACCTCCTATGGGTGTGAATCTGGAGGATAAAAGTGGATTCTCCATGCCAATCGTGTTGGTTGGAATTGACACAGAGAAGGTGGGTGTAAAGGACAGACCATAAGCAATAGCTTGTTTGCCAAGTTGGTTACTCCATCCAGAAGTAACAGGATTAGACTCGGGGTTAAAAGGAGAAACACCTCCAACGGTAGGAGTCGTTTGAGGAAGATGAGTACCACCAAATGAGAATGGAGTATGTGGAGGAGCCATGCCTCCAATTCCAATGCTAGAATTCGTGCTAGCCGCTGGAATGGAGTTTGAAAATTGTGATGTGAAATTCGACATACCATAGGAAAAGGGGCTAGAGGTCATAGGGATGGACTGAACATTATAGCCCAGTGAGTAACCAAGAGACTCAAAAGGGTTCATGGATATAGGTTGAGTATTCACTATAGGATAGGAAGAGGTGATGATAGGCACCTCCGACACTACAACCATTGTGGTTGAAGGTGTCGAAGGGGTACCGATAACTATAGTAGATATGGGAGTCGAAGGACTCCGAGTATCATGATGAATCGATTCAATACTCATCCTTGTATGATCACAAGTCTGATAAGTGGAGGTGTGTGTACCACGTTTGATAAATCTACGCCTTTTAGAAGGCAAAGAATCAAAATGCGGTGGTAACTGTAACAAGTGGCGAGACTTGCGGGGAAGCTGGTCTGGCTCCACGATGACTCAAGATGCGATATAAAAAACAAATCCTAAGGCCAACTAGTAATCAAAGAGAAAAACAAAAATAATCAAACGACCAATATGCACATAAACAGGATAAAGTGGCTGAAAGGGGCCTCCCTCTTTAAAGTAGGTATGCCTTGCCCAAGAGGGGCCTAAGAATCCTCTACTAAATATCGGAGGTATCAGAATCATTTATAAGGGCCCTCATGGGCTTAACAACCAGTCTGTCAGATTCCCCCAGAGAGGTAATCCTCTATAAAGGTTGTGTGTTGTCCAACCCTTATCTGACCTAGGGCACCTACAGAATAACCCCTGCAAGTAACCTATGTGGTACCTAAGTCAAGAAACTAAGAAACTAGAGTATAAGCGATGCACAGGTGAACAGTTGTAAGTCAAGTCCACCGTATGGGTAGGGTAAAAAAGCCTGGAACCTTGAAAGCATCGCCTCTCACAGAGGTAAGGGTATTAGCAAGATCCCCATATACAAATAGATCCCCAGAAATATATCTGATGCTAAGAAGGTATCGGGGGGGGGGTATCCCTTCAACCAACTTCATGTGACCTCGTTCTTAACTGTAGTGTAAGCAGAGCCTCCTGATATTACTGATTATACAATGGATTTATCCACTCCCTTAGTCAGACACGTATGTTTATTTAATAGCCTTGGAGAAGTTTACTCACAAAATCCTATTCCAAGGATCTAAATCCTAAGCTAGTTTGTGCACCCTAGAAAAATAATATCGTTACTAATCAATTTTAAATTATAGTGTTACTTTTAGTGGCCTTGCTTACTCAAAAAGGCATGGTCGTGAAACTAGTGATGTTATGAATCAACAAGTAAATCAAATGAGTATGAATACAATGTAAAGTCCTAACTTCAATTCCCAATAAATGATATGATTTTCAAAATGCAATTCTCAATTCAGTTCTGCAATTCTAAATAAAATGCAATCTTTCTTTACATTTACTAATATCAATGATAAAGACTTCGAAAGATCAAAATGCCAACAATGTTAAATGCCTAATATTTTTGTATTTTCAATATAAAGGAATGGAAATGCAAGAATTGAACAACAACTTGATATAAAAACTCTATTGTGTGTAAACATCGACAAACCAAGTAGGATATCAAGGAAAAATAACACCCAGCCCAAGATGCAAGGACAATCAAATGAAAAGGATGATGAGAAAGGCATCACCCAAAAATTCAACCAAAGAAAAGATTTCCTCTCATTCCACAGACAGTTAACAATCATAACAGAGACCCAAGAAGACTAAACAATCATCAAAACCTACCCAACAACCATCAAAACCAACAACCAAGCAATGAAGGGTGATGTATGTGATTGTTCAAGGGAAAAGCACATATATATTCTTCTTGCAGAAGGACAACACGCGAATGTCAGAAAAAACCCCGTGTATATGTGTCAAAACACAACCAGGATAAGGAGACAGATAAGAAACTCAGACTCAGAGTGAACAAAGGCTGTCAAGAATCATATGACAAGAAACTCAATATAAACAAGAGCAATCTAAGGATAAAAACACTCCAAACCCCGAAAAAGAAGATTTTTTCCCCAATATGGTTGCCAATTCTATTACGAGGAAAATCTCTCTATGGCTAGGGGAAAACCACAACAGACGAAAATGATTGCATAAATCAATTCTAATATAAAGTATGCTATATAAAAAAATATTCTAACAAGACAAGATAAAAGACCTACCTCGTCCAGACGTTCGATGAAGTACACCGTTGAGCACTCGACTCAAAGAAATACACCTGCAACTAGTCCTCAACAACCAAGAAACACAAGCATATGGTGATAATATGTGATGTTGGCACATTTAATAGGATAATCCACCAAAATTCCTAACAAATACGCCCATGGAATAACAATTCAAATATTCGCAAGATATTAATTGGATGAGAAAAGAGTATTTCTATTAAAATGTAATCAATAGAAGTGAATGAATTACAAACTTCTGTGTTGGTACAGTTCGGAACCGAGAAACTAAGTTCCTTCCAGCTGGGCCTCCACCACTTCAATCCTCCACCAAAGTCAAGATCATATAAGAGAGACAATGAGGTTCTCAATCAAGTAGGGAAGAGCTTGGGGGTTGAACAATGTGTTCAGACTTAAAGGACAAAGGGATGTAGACTCAATATGAAATGAATAATTTTTCCAGAGTAACTTTGCTCTCAAAGTTGAATTCTTCTCTTCTTTTCCATAGCTCGAATTTGGCCTATTTGTAACTTTCAAGTGGAACTGAAGGGTCAAGTCAGAACGTTTATAGTATATGGAAGGTCAAGGATCATGGATCTCCTAACGTGACATGGAAACCCAACACCATTTTTTAATTTTGGGCATAAATCCCGATGTACATAGGTTGTAGTGGTGCAGCTTGCGTATACACATGCCATATAGTTGTTAGGGCGCATATATGTGGAAAAATAATGTTTTTAGCTCTAGGATTTATAAAAAGGGACTTCAAGTCTGCATAAAGAAATGGAAAAAGGTCTTCTATGCAAGTTTGCATAGGGTGAGGCAAATCTTGATATAACAGTGAAAAACTCTCTCTTTTCCATATGACCTCCTATTTTTCATTCCTTGGCAAGTGCTCCTCAACTTCCAATCCCAATTGATATGCCTCTTCTATAGAACCTAATTTATGTAGAATTACATATCAAGAAACTTTTCGGTCTTCATATTTTTCATGGCTAACTAAATGGAGAACTTATAGAAAAATTCTTTGGTTTACCCTGTAGACACTTTTTTTTATTTTTCCTCAACTTTTGTTAATGTGGGGACAAACTTTGCCTATAATTCAAAACTAAAATTTCCTTGCTTAGTTTGGGCAACCATTTTTCTTCATGTTCAAATATTCTCTTTTTCTTTTCTGGCACTCCCTTGATACAAGTATTCCCACCAAAACACATGTTTTGTTGCTTTTTTGCAAGTGGATTTCAATATCTTAGGGTTTTCATTCTTCTCATACTAAAAAGTATATTTCTAATTCACTTATATCACTGTTAGGAAAATATGATTTAGTGGTTGTTTTAGCAAAATATTTAGTGTTATAACATCCAACAAATTTTCAAAAAAAATGTCTACTAAAACATTTCCTAATTGTTATGGAGGCTTTTGTAGAGGTTCTAGCGAAGGTTTATTATAAATAAATTTTCCCAACAAACAAAGGTTCTAGCATATGTTTTTTGGCATTGGTGTGTTTTCATTTATGGTGTATTAGTGCATTATGGTGAATAAAGATCTGATGCACTTGGTATATAAGAGTGCATCATCAATAATACAGATTTGTGTACTAATTGTGATCATGGTGTTGTTATAATGTTGTTTCACTAATGATTCTAGGGTTTACCAACTCATAGTTAAGGTAAGAGTAGTCAATGACAAACTCAAACATGTTAAATTGTAAATGTGCACATAATTAATCGAAGCACATTGGTGCACTATATACAATATTAAATCAATGTTATATCTATTGTAACCCACTAGAATTGTTAGCATAATAAAACACCAAGCATTCAATTACTATTACACATTGGTTCTTTATAGAACTAAACTAACAATAGACTCTCCTTTACCGTACCACTTCCTTATTCTTATCCTTGTTACAACATTCCCATAAATTGACTCAGAGGCCCCTTCCATCGAATGTTCCACTAGGCCCTAGAATATAACATAGATAGAGATATTTTTTTCATTCTATTAAATTACTATTATTGTGTAGGGGGGGGAATGGAAAAGAGAAAATGATTCCTCTTGTATAGTTTGTCAGCCAGATTATTTGTCTATTAATAAACCCTATTACATTTACTTGTCAATATGGTTCATAAACTTGTGAGCTGTAGACACAATATGTGCAGGTAAAGGAATGAGTTCTAAGCTATCCTGTTTACCCATAATGAAAAAGAGAGTCACTATGCAATCTTGATCGAACATCAAAGAATAAGGAAACTAATTCAAGAAATAAAACTCAGACAATCTCACTTATGTTTACAAGAATGATATTAGATATGGAAAGAGTTCAATGGTTCCAGATATTATGTCCAAATTACTTATCTACACATGAATATGACTATGAACTATTCTTGTCTTCAATCTAATTAACTATTTGGTAGCAGAAGTGAACGCGGGTACCATAAATGAGCTAAGAAAAACATCATTAGCAAATATGTTCTAGACATTCAATCTAATTCATCAAATACATAGGAAATAAAAAAGAACATAAAATATTTACCTCGTATATCTTGTCAAGGGTGGTTGGATTTAAGTATACATGAAAAGATGGAAATAAGAGTAATAACCGTTTACATAGGTGAGGTAACGGTGGTAAAAAGGGTAGCTAATAAGTACAAAATGTGTCAAAACCATGAGCCAACATCTCTCCCATGCCTATGTATTTTCATGTCCTCATGCAAACATAGTAGGCCATAAGATCCTTATACTATCACCACCAATCAAAGACTGACTTTGCAGGACCTTTCAAATAAGATTCTTTTCATCACCATGTGGGTACCAAAAACGAGTTGAGACAAACATCATTAACAAACATGTTCTAAACGTTCAATCTAATTCATCAAAGACATAGGAAATCAACAAGAACATACAATGTTTACCTCTTATATATTGTCAAGGGTGTTGGCTTTAAGTATACAAGAAAACATGGAAAAAAGGGTAATAACCTCGGAAATAGGTGAGGTAAAGGTGATAAAAAAAGGGTAACTAATAAGTACAAAATGTGTCAAAACCATGATCCAACATCTCCCCCATGTCTATGTATTTGCGTGTCCTCATGCATACATTGTAGACAATAAGCTCCTTACACTATCACCACCAATCAAATACCCACTTTGCAAGACCTTTCAAATAAAACTCTTTTCATCACCACATACTGACCAAACCGTGGATAGTATGGTTCATGCAAAACCTCTAATTTTTTTTTTAATTTAGCCTACAAGTTGGTTGTGGAAATGTTATTGATCATGAAAAATATATTGTCCTAAACATCTAAGCTAAATGCCCCAATTTGAGTATGTCGAGTTTTAGCTGCAATAATTAATGTTTCAATATTGAGAGTATGTCTAAAGCTATTCAAATTTTTCCTTGTAGATGGGGTAGTTGAACCATGAGAATTGCAAAAAAATTCCTCACTGAATATCATAGAAATTGTTGCCCTATTTTTGAGAAGGTGTTGCTTGAGAAGACTTTATCCCAACAATGGAGTCAACTAATGTTGACTGCCCTATTGGAGGAAGTGAAGGATACTTCACATAGATGGCTATAGGAGAATAATAGAATTAGGTTTGGTACCAAGCTATGACGAAAAAAGAACAAATAATATTTCATGTTGGAGTTGATTGAATGTAGTATTGACATGGGAAACTACAATTAACAATATCTCTGGTACATATGCTTTATAGGATACTCAAGTAATGACACAACACTCAC
Organism: Picea sitchensis; assembly: GCA_010110895.2. Lineage (NCBI taxonomy): Eukaryota > Viridiplantae > Streptophyta > Pinopsida > Pinales > Pinaceae > Picea > Picea sitchensis. Next base: position 23,357 of record SNQJ01S0041386.1, read on the forward strand.
ATGCCCAATCTTTTCCAAATGGAACAATACCTCTACCATATCAATAGACATACATGCATTGTTAGTAGAGATATTATGGACCTTAGAGGGGTGTCTTTTGCCTCCTCAACATAACTAAATAATATTTCATGCTTGTGATCAAATTTGAAATTAGAATTTGGCTTAGAAGTGTCTAATTATGTAGTTGCACTTGTATATGATAAAATAAAATGTGTGCTAGTATTTTCAGAGCCAATTTTGAAAGTTGAATTTGCATTACCACCCTACTGTGAGAAATATAGACCTGCATACATTAAATTCCATGTATCTTTCTAGCACCTCCAATGACCCCTTCTCTATTCTTCCTTCTGTTGAGTATTTTTCCAATGGCCGAGTGGAATCAATTAACTTCTCATACATCTCCCCCATGCCTGTGTATTTCCATGTCCTCATGCAAACAAATCTCCTAAAAATTCCACAAATTTTGACCAAATTACAGTGGCCCCATAGGTTTCTAGTGAAGCCCAACAACATCGATCAAAATTATGAGATTTCCAATTTCTTTGGTCCTTCTTGTACTAATTGTCCTCATTTTCACTGCTTTAGTAGGGTTTATGAGAATCCTATATAATTATCTATTCTATACACTAAGTCTCTGATTCTCATCCTGGTGCTTTTGACTCTGACCCTTAATTGCTCATTCACCCCCTTGACATAACGACCTAAAAAATTAAATTCTTCCAATTCTTTCTTCAGTTTATTATTCTCCTTACTCTTATTTCTTAATTTAGAAAGTGTTGGATTATTTAAATAATTAGAATAGGTTACATGTGTGTTGGATTCTTCTTGCATTGGAGCATCAAATTGAGTTTCAATTGGGACTGATTTAGACTCAACTAGTGTAACATATTCCAATTCATCTGATCTAGAAGATGATGATTTAGGATTTCCTGGAGTAATTATCTTTTTCTTAAAAATTTTGGACACACTTAGAGTCCCCTTAGTATTTTATTTCTCCATGTCTACATTAATTGTCTCTGAATTGGTGAAATTATGTTGAAGAGAAGGGGATGTTTTATTAACCCGAGCCTTCCTTCATTTCGTCGTACTCCTTGTGACCCAATGACCTACATGTGTTATTATTGAAGACTATGGTGCTAAAATATTATTCATAACCTTTACAATATTTTGTTTGGTATGTTTTACTATATGAGAGATGGAGCGCTCGGCTCCATGGGAGATGAGGTCTTCATCATTACCTCTATTGCTGTCTTTTGAACCTCAAGCCTTAGATTTTTCAGCAATTGACTCATCAAATCCATTTCTTTTTAATAAATCATCCCAATTATCACCCCTACTATGAAATTCTTCCATAATCAAGATCTTAATTAAAACATGGTGGTGAAGGATTATGAGAGGATTTCTAGGGTTTCTATGGATGTGCTGGGACATTTTATGGGGACCCTTCTAGATAAAATAAGGGAAGTTTAACTTCTGGCCACTCCCAAAATGCAACAAAATTATGATGTGATAGAGAAATATGATCACATAATTCCCCTCATAAATAAAATACTTATGAAGAATGACCAGGGGGTTTATCCATTTATCCATTAGCCAAGACCTAGGCACTCATTTGGACCAGTCAACATCTTGGTGCCCGGGTTTCAAAAACTGAGCAAAAATTTGTCTATCGATGGTAATTCTATCCTTGAAATCTAGAAAATAAGGAATGCCACCCTGCAACACTGAACATTTCTTTGCATGCACTGTACTTAGAAAGTCATTATAAAGCTTCAATTGACTTTGGATCATGAATGTCTACCAAAATGTTGACATACAAAGACAATGGAAATAGATGTGAACCCATAGTATTTACACACTTAGAATTGACAATAGAGAGATTCAAACTGAGGATGCAATGGGTATAACATTAAACAACTTGTGTTTTTTTTTTTGATGAGTTTATAGCTTATTTTGAATCCTTACAATGATTTGAAATGAGAGAATGTTACGATGACCACCTCAATGCTATTGATAAACGTAGTATAATCATATAGTGTATCATCAATTATCCACGAAAGTCGAGTGAAGTTTATTTCAAAAACTCATAATGAGTATATAAATTATGGTTTAAAACAATCATTAAACTAGTTTTAATGGACAATGATGAGATGGTAGTGGTAGATGTAAGGTATGGATAAGTGATAGAGATATGACTTGTATATAAGCATGTTCATAAAATAATAAGAACATGAGATGTGGACGATAAGATAAGAGGTACTGAGAGGTATAAACATAAGGAGAATATGAGATGGGGAAAATAACAAGCTAAAGGTGGTTGTGTTCATTACTGAATTTCCTCCATCCTTAACAAAGTAGAAAGAAAGCTAAAAAAATATTCTTACCTCAATTTTCTCACTCATTTATAGTTACAAATGTGGTTTGGCTTTGAGCTATGTGCAGGAAACTGGAGCCGTTGAAAACCACTACAAATATGAGTGTACCCAAAATGTTGAAGACTGCTTATAAAGGAATTTGATGTGAACATTTGGAACCTTAAGGACTAATCAAATCTATTTTTAAACTTGCAACATACTTCTGGGACACTTGAATGCTGATAATGATAATGTTTCCTCCATCCAAACTCATTCCAGCCATGAAAAATATAAAAACGACATCTACAGATTTTCCGGTACCCACTATACAGTTTTGATACTAGAAGAACATAGATCATTTAAGATCTAGAAAAAACATTGTTTTTGTGAATTCTGGAACAATTGTTGATGCTATCAAAGAATGTTAATGCTTATTGATAAAATGTAGATGGAAATTTTAACTTTTACCTATGCTTGAAAACCTGCAAACTACTTGAAAATTATGAACTTATTGGTGGGGTGCAGGTTGAAAACTAAAACCAAACACTGTAGGATGATGTTGGAGACTGATTCTGCTACAGGGAAATATACTGCAACAAAAATGAAATCCCATTTCATTTTCATATTGATGGAAAATACAAACTGATGTTAGAATAATGAATAAGATTTTCTTCACCATAAACCCACATATTATCACAATTCTATGTATGTGAGTACATTTTACTAAAGTTGAGCATAGAGAGAATTCATTGGATTACCGACCATTAATGGATGTTGTTAACCAATGTGAGAAAACTCACCCATAATATAAATGAGTGTCAAGGTGCCTAAGTGTAACATCCCGCTCTGGCGCACTGAGAAAACTTATTATTTGAGGACACTTGCTCGCAAGTGATTAGGACTTTTCTGATGTTAAAACATTTATACTTGATTATGATGTGTTATGATAGACGACATGAGGTTTTACTATTTGATGTAGACAGGTGCTATTGACTCAGTTTTAGTGAGTGTGCAGGGTTTTGGACCTTGATGATGCAGAGGCATCGATGGAACCCCCTTGGACTCCGGATTGAGTCAGGGAGTGTGCTATTGGGTTGATTTATTTACTGTGATATTTGATTTGATTTGATGATATGATGTTGACATTTCTAACATGATTGTTGATGATGTAGGCTGACGATAGCTTGCCGACTAGACTCACATATGGAGTAAAGGGGCCACACACGATTTCTAGAGAGGTTGAGGGAGAGGTGTGGACAACAACCCTGCCACAGCCTACTAGCACTCCCACCGTGGCTTGAACTGTAGGTTAACGATTACCTAGTTCGAGAGGATCCACGATGTCATGAGGGTAGACTACGACAGTCGCTCACGATGATTCTAAGGGGCGCGCAATAAGGCGGGGGCCTTATTCCTTAGAGCCCTTAGGGGTAGACCGAGACAGTCGCTCACGAATAATCTAAGGGCGCCGCATTGCCATGCAGGCTCACCTCCTTAGAGCCCTTTGAAGGTCTCCCACAGTTCACCCCAGCGTAAGTATTGACCTGTGGGTTGGTGGTAGATGTCTACCAATCACTGGTTGGCTGAAAGTGGCACCCTTTGGAGCACGCAGTGCATCTTGAAGGACACGTCACACAAAAGAAACAAAAAGTTTAGTGGCACCTTGAGCACGTGGTGCACCCCTCAAGGGCACGCCGCCAGCGAAATCCATCGAGGTGAGTGGCACCCTTGGAGCACGTGGTGCGTCCTAAAGGGCACGTCACATTGATGTTGATGAAGGAAACAAACCTAAATAGCCCTAAGACAATAACGCCTTAAGAAATCCTTAAATAACTTCCCTAACCAATTGTCGCCTAGCTCGGAATCTAAATCCTAAGCCTAAGACTTTTCTAGGGTAAAATTTTAGTGTAACCTTAAAGAAAAAAGCCCTAGCATAAAAATAAAAATTCAAACAAAAACCCACTTAAGTAATAGTTAGGTCTTCATAAAATTCTGGGGGTAAATAATGAGAGTAAGAATTAAATTAAAACTAATGGGTTAAAATGTTTGCAAAGAAGAAATTATTTCCTAACTTGTGAAAGAACCAAAGATAATTAAATAAATAAGAAGTGAAAAGATTAATTAGTGCATTTATATTATTTCCTAACTGGTGAAAGAACCAAAGATAATTAAATAAATAATAAGTGAAAAGATTAATTAGCGCATTTATATTATTTCCTAACTTGTGAAAGAACAAAAGATAATTAAATAAATAATAAGTGAAAAGATTAGTTAGCGCATTAATATTATTTCCTAACTAGTGAAAGAACAAAAGATAATTAAATAAATAATAAATGAAAAGATTAATTAGCGCATTTGCCTTTTAGGTTTAAAAAAAAAATAAAAAAAAATGAGCCTTTTAATATTAGGGAAATGAGCCTTTTAATAAAAAGAAAATAATTTATGGAGAAACATGGGGGATGAGTGACACTTGTAAAACAAAGAATTTTTTAGGGTTTTCATTAAAAACTTACATCAATTGTGATGAGGGAAAGAGGGGGTCTCAAAACACTATAAAAAAGAAAAGGAGGGTTAGGGTTAGGGATCGTGATGCTGCCGAATTGAGACTGGACTAACTGCTTGTGAGGAGTTGGGATTTTCTCAGCTGGGTTTAGAGTGGTAGCTCAGCCTTGGAGGCGAGCTAGGAAGCTAGGCATACCTTTTGGATTTGTGTGGCCCCTTTGTGGCTCAGGGGGCTAAGGGGGAAGCAGAGTACCCCTAGTGATTGGCTGGGAGGTACCGGTGTAGTCTCTACGGTCGGCGAGCAGGAGCAGGACGGAGCGCGCGGACAATGCTTGGAGCCGGAAAAAGGCAAAGGTACGCTCATTTATTTTATAGGGTATGATGCAATTTTTTTTTATGCTGGAACTGTATGTTGATGGTAAGGGATGAATTCTGCCTTAAGTAATTTCCGTTCGATTGATTGCCTAAAAGTTTCTATTGATTGCGTTCTGGTTGGGTTCTACTGGTCCTTGGTTGAGACCTTTATGTTTCTGCGATATTCTTGTGCTGTCTCTTTCCTGGATGTTGCATTTTAGCATTTAAATTATGGATATATATATATATATATTACAGCCAATAACAATCTCTGTTGTAGTTTTATTAAAAAAAAAAAAATAGTTAAAAAGAGAATCCGTGACTTCTTGGCATACTTCGCTATGTCTTCTGGTATGGATGGGTCTTATGTGTTGCCAACTTTTACTCCTGGCTGGAGATCCTGACTGGATACACATAATTCCCTATGTGCATGAATACATTTACATGGTTAGACACCTAAATGTTTAGAGGCAACAATTTCTGACTAACAGTGTTTGCGAATTGACTCCGTTAGGGTATGTCTGCAATTTCTTCTGTTCCCTTGCTGCAACTTCTTAATCCCTGATTGTGTTTCACTCACTACTGGCATGAGGACCGCAAACACCCCTTTTTCGGTAAACTTGTGTGTTTTTCCGGTGGACCATTCTTTTTATTTTTCCTGTACGTTGAGTGAGTTGTTGTGGATTAGGCCCTTTGGCCAGAATTTTTCCCTTGCGCCTTGCTGTTGCAAGGCATAGCCTGTGCCCTTATCCTTACTCTGTGTGTGTTGGGATGAGGACCTATGAAGTGTGGAACGCATTTACGCTGGATGATTTGTAATGCGAGTTGAGGACTTTTTCCCTTAGCATCCTTCGGATAAACTTAACCAATTCATTGATTGCCAGCCGTCTCTCGCCTCTTCCAAGGGGACTGCTAATGGAAAAAGTGTAAATAAACTTCAGAGACAAATTATCCTCCCCTTTTGCCTTATCGATCTTCTTTCTATGGGGTCGTCGTGGTCAAAAGTATCAGCATTTTAATGGCCATCCATAGACATCTGGTGGAATGTCCTGTCGTGGGGTTAGAACATGATTTTTGGAGCCTTGCAGAGGATTTCGGTCCTTTTCTTATCCCCCTACCTCTGTGATCAAACACTTTTCTAGGTGGGTTACCTGTTCCTTTGCTCAGCGTTGAACTGACACACACTGTGGTGACCGCTTTAAACCTGTCATCTTCCAGACGTGGGCTGCCAGATGCCAGGCGAGCCTTGACCTAACCATTCCGCCTTGAGAAGGGTGCTGGTGGATCCATGTGACTGAGGCAACCTCTGGTTGAGGCTTCATCAAGTCGACCAACGTATTTAAAGGTTATTCGCGTGGGTGATTCGACAGTTTTTTGGATATCGTAAGGGTGCCTGGTCGTAACGTTTTTGGGATGAGAACCAACGCTAAATGTAGACAACCTCACGATTTATCATTATTTTATTGTCAAAATACCTCATGACCTGCTAGAGCCACTGTCTGGAATCAATTATTATGAATCTTGGATTATCAAGCCTGTACTAAAACTTTACTCTTAGATTTGGTTCAGATATTTGCTTGTCGAAGGAAACTCTAACTATCCAGCTGATAGCTACAGTAAATATCCAAGGCCATTGCAAACGTTCAATGTTGAAATCATTACCTTATTATTCGCCTCAATGACTGCTATAACACTGGAACGGTCAACAGTTTCCTTCTGGTTGTCTAATTGGCCTCTAGTTGCCAAAAGGTTGACTTCGCCTTTTAACCATACTGACTCCAGTCTATTCCGCCAGCTGGCTTAAGTGACTATGCCCTATGTTCCACTTATACCCTGACTTGACATCAAATCTTTAACCGCTTTTTAGCAGGAAAATTGCATTGAATAAGAGTAGAATTGCTTCTCCTTGTAATCACAGAACAACTTTAAAATTTGCAGTCGAGTTGGACAACAACTACTTGCATAATCCAGACCTCGTTGAAAGTAATCGCCTGTAGATTTATAGAATTTTATTGTTAATGAACAACTGATGTAATGGTTATTGCTTATAGTGTACAGCCTGTGATATTTTCCTTGCATCCGAAAAGTAAATTGGCATTCTTTTTATTAATTAATAATGTCCCAACTCTTCGTTTTTCTTTAATTAATAATATCTTTTATTTTAGCTCTTAGTATTCTATTCTGTTATGTGGTGTATCGAAATTACACATGAGCTATCATAGAGCAGATTTTCATTATTCAGAGGGGATGAAGTGTATGAATATTATAGAATATTGGTTTAGACATCTTTATATGTTTAGGAAATGGTTGAGTTTATTCAAATGATTATTATATTTAGAGTAACACAGTGTTTTCATTTAATGATATTAAAATAAAAACTATTGTTATTATTATTAATTGTGTGTTGAGGAATTTTGGTGTAAAGATTGTAAGGTGTACATGATATATCTCTTTGGATATTGAGATATTTATCGACATAATTATTAGCTATTGATTTTAAAATAGAATACACATGTCAATAATAATATTTTAAGGCTATTGAATGGGATGGTACTCTGACGACACTTGAAATGAAAAATTGCGCCAATGAATTTGTTTTAATGATTGCATCTTAATGATATTTGCATTTAGATAGGTTAAGTGGGCTCGTGTTAGAGGAGTAACTAGACTGCATTTATCGACTAGCTTGACTCGATGATTAATCCGGATATTGGCAAGTTGTTCGTTTATGGTTCCTGTTAAGGGTGCAGTTGTTCCTTTTAATTAATGTGGTTTTGGGTGGTGCACTTGTAATGTGCTTGGTCTGCTTGCATTGGGCGAGATGTAGACGCCTCCATGTAGCCTTAGTATATAAGTCTGTGTGTGTGATTACTTTTGTGTAAAGAATCCAGTGCCGTATCAAGAGTCTCGGGCCCTTTAAAGGCAGGGTTTCCACTCTTGCGACACACCTGACAGAGATTACTAGTTTCTACCTGAGCAGTCGGCCAAGAGCCTATCTGACCTTCTCTCTCTCTGGAGTAGAGAACTAAGATTAAACGCCCTGCTTTCCTGAGAAGAAATAGTAAAATCTATTACTATGGATTCTTCCTTTTGTGTTGTACCGTGCATCACCCAGTATGGTCGTTTAATGCTTGCAGTCACTTGTTGTGCGCCTTATGTCGTCTTGGTGTGATCTTCGTGGTTGCGTCTTGTTAGTCATTGGGTGGCGAGGTAGAGTCAAGTATGTCTGTTTCCTTTTTACATGCGCGCACACACCTTAAACAAAAAAAAATTTGCACCTGTTATCAGTGTGGATGTTGTAACGGGGAGGCTGTTACATATGGTATCAGAGCGGGTTCGACCCGCGACTTGGGATTCGCTACGGCTTCCGTTGACATGATTAGATTCAATTAGACTGTTGCTGATCGAGTTGATTGTGTGCGTGAAGGTAATCATGGTTAGAGGACGCCGCGGAGGCAGACGATGGGGTGCTAGGGGAGGAGGTGTGACGCCTCCAGTAGCATCCACGCCGGAGGGGTCTAACCCCCAGGGAGGCGAGCAGGTTCTCGGACAGGAGCAGATCGCAGTTGGCAATGTCGTGGGGATGACGAGATCTTTTCAGCGCATGTCCGAGGCACTGACCAGCTGATTGGACAGAGATGAGGCCAGGGCACCGACACTCGCTGAGGTTCCGCTGCGCGCACCGGCCGTTACTGGTAGCATTCACTGTGAACTCGAGAAGGTCAAAATTTCCCAAGTTCTTGGGTGCCCCGGATGGCGCATCCGCCGAGGTATGGTTCGAGAATATGGCGATGTGCTTCGCACTTCGTGATTATACCTCCAACATGAAGGTCTGTATGGCGGTCTTCCAACTGAAGGGGAGCACTCTTCTATGGTGGAATACGCTCCGACCGTAGCTGAACATGGCCGTTGAGGATGTGTCTTGGGAACTGTTCAAGGAACGGTTTCGAGAGAGGTACCTTTCAGAGGAATGCATTGAGCGTCAGCTCAATGAGTTCAACGCATTACGACAGGGAGGTCGTACGGTGCCCGAGTACAAGGCACATTTTATGGAGCTGCTCCGGTATCCTCCGCACCTTAACACAGAGAAGCTCAAGGTCAACAGGTTCGTGTTTGGCCTTAACGATAGCCTGTGTGCAAAGGTTAGGATCTTGATGCCTCAAAATTTGCACGACGCTGTCCAAAGGGCCCTCATAGCAGAGGAGGATATTATCAGTGGGGGTCAGACCAGGACTCCAGCGAGACCAGCAGGGTAGGGTTCCTCTGGTACACCGCAACATTAGACATCAGTGAGACCTATGCTGGGATATCGTGGCTTCCAGAGGGGATCCACTTTCACTACACCCCAGTGACCGCCGCCTCAGCGGCGGACACCTTATTGGGGACCATAGCATCAGTAGCAATGTCACCCACAGCAGCAATAGTTTAGGCCTGTTCAGCAGAACAAACCAGGTTTCCAGGCCGGTGGGCCGTCATATTCTACTTCGAGTACCAAGAATAATGGGCTGAAGAAGGGGTGTTGGACGTGTGGGGAGCCACACTACCAGCGTGACTGTCCGGGGGAGAGGACCAGAGCGTCTGGATCAGTCGGACCCACTACAGTGGGAGATATGGGCAAGGCCCATCGGATTCATGCAGCGGTGAATAACCTCCAGGTAGAGCACCATTCGACTGTGCTCGAGACGACAGGTACTGTCGCTGACCAGACCCTTAGTATTTTGATAGACCTAGGTGCTACTAAGAGTTTCATTTCTGGTGTAGCGCTAAAAAGGATTAAGGTAAAGGCAGTCGAACAGGACGAGTTTAGCTTCGTTGAGATGGCTTCTGGAGCCAAATAGAAGGTTGGAGGAAAGGTAACGGACTGTGCCCTTAACCTAGGAGAGTTTGTCACAAGGGTCAACTTGTACATCACGATCTTAGGATCTTATGACGTCGTGATTGGTATGGATTAGTTGGAATTGCATGAGGCGATACTCAACTGTAAGACGAAATGGTTGAGCTTGATTGATGATGAGGGACATAAACATATTATTGTAGGACGGAACCAGGGAATATCACTGAGGTTTGTCACTCCCTTACAGTTACATAAGAGTATGCGCAAGGGGTGCAAGCTTTATGCGATCCTTGCGCTAAACGAAAAGGGAGTAGCGGAAGGTCTAGAACACCTTCCGGTGGTGAAGGAGTTTGCGGACGTATTTCCAGAGGAGTTACCTAGGATGTCGCTGGAAAGAGAATTGGATTTTACCATAGACCTGAGACCGGGGACTGAACCGATAGAGAGAACGCTTTATCGGATGTCGACCCCGGAGTTGCAAGAGCTGAAAATGCAACTGAAGGAGTTGTTGGACCTAGGACTAATACACCCTAGTGTGTCACTGTGGGGTGCACCAGTTATTTTCATATGAAAGAAGGACGGATCATGGTGGCTTTGCATTGACTACCGTCAACTGAACAAGGCTACGATCAAGAATCAGTACCCCTTACCAAGAATTGATGATCTGTTCGATCAAATGAAGGGTGCAATGGTATTCTCCAAGATCGATTTGCGATCATGGTATCCCCAGTTATGGATCAAGGAGGATGACATCCCTCAGACCGCCTTTAAGACGATATTTGGATATTACGAGTTTACTGTTTTACCTTTTGGACTGACAAACTCCCTAGGGGTGTTCATGAGTTTGATGAACGGGGTGTTCCGCGAGTACTTGGACAAGTTCGTCCAAGTATTCATTGACGATATTTTGATCTACTCTCGGATGATGGAGGAGCATGACGAGCACTTGCGCTTGGTACTACAATGTTTACGAGAAAACCAATTGTATGGGAAGTTGTCCAAATGCTCTTTTTATCAATCGAGGATTCGCTACTTAGGGCATGTCATCTCCGACGAAGGTATCGCCATGGATCCAGCAAAGGTTGAGGCTATTATGGAATGGCCTGCACCGACGAATGTCACAAAAGTGCATAGTTTTATGGGTTTAGCAGGATACTATCGACGGTTTGTCGAGGGGTTTTCGAAGATAGCAAATCCGATCACAGAATTGCAGAAGAAAAACAAGAAGTTTGTTTGGACAGAGAAATGCGTGGAAGCATTTCAGAGGATTAAAGAGTTGTTGACAACCACGCCGATACCAAAGGTCCCTGACATGGATGCGGACTTCTTGGTATGCACTGATGCATCCAAGGAAGGTTTAGGAGGAATCTTGATGCAAGACGGATGCGTGATTGCTTACATTTCGAGGAAACTGACAAGGCATGAGGAGAACTATGCGACACATGATTTGGAGATTTTAGCCATCGTATATGCCTTGAAGGTTTGGAGACACTACCTTGTTGGACAAAAATTTGAATTAAAGACTGATCATTGTGGACTACAAAACTTTTTTACGCAAAGCGACCTGAACGCGCGACAACGGCGTTGGTCGGAATTGCTTAGCGAGTACGACTTTGAGATTACTTACATAAAGGGAACAATGAACCACGTGGCAGATGCCTTGAGTCAGAGGACACACATCTTTTTGGTGTTACCTCTTCAGACAAATCTACGTGAGAAGATTCTCACTTTATAGCCTGATGAGGACTGGTACAAAGAAGTCAAGGAAGTTATCGAACATAACACAATGATGGTACCACGATACGAGGGATATTCATTAGATAGCGATGGTTTATTGAGGTTTAGAAGTCGGATTTATGTACCACCAAAAGACGAGTTGAGGAGGTTGATCCTGAGTGAGGCTCATAGAGCAGTTTATATGGCTCACCCAGGAGTCACGAAGATGAGGGCAGACCTTAAACCCTTATTCTTCTAGAAGGGAATGAAGGCCGACATAGTCAACTTTGTGGCTAGATGTCTAGAGTGTCAGCAGGTAAAGGCTAAGCATAGACACCCTGCAGGTTTACTTCAACCACATGCCATTCCGGAATCAAAATGGGAAGTTATTTCGATGGATTTTATTGTTGGATTGCCACTGACGGCAAGGAGAAACGACGCAATTTTTGCAGTAGTAGACACTCTGACGAAGAGTGCTCACTTTATTCCCATGCGTACGACGTATCAGGCACCTGACATAGTGAGAGTTTTCATAAGTGAGATTGTGAGGCTGCATGGTGTGCCTAAGAAGATTATATCCGATCGAGGATCGGTGTTTACTGGACGATTTTGGACAAGTTTCCAAGAGGCTTTGGGGACCCAACTTAACTTTAGTACTGCGTATCACCCAGAGACGGACAGACAGACCGAACGAATGAACCAAACCTTGGAATACATGTTGTGCATGTACGTGATGGACCAACAAAAGCGTTGGGAGGAATTCTTGCCTCTAGTAGAGTTCACTTACAACAACAGTTACCAGAGCACCATTAAGATGGCGCCTTTTGTAAATCAGCACGTGAGCACCATTAAGATGGCGCTCTTTGAGTTTCTTTATGGGATAATCGTGTCGACACCCTTGAGTTGGGATCGGCTTGAGGATAAAAGGTCCGTGGGACTAGAAATGATCCAATAAATGGAAGAGCAAATGCAAACCATAAGAAAAGGATTAAAGATGAGATCGACAAGTTATATCGATAAAGACCGAAATGACCAGAAGTTACGAGGTCGACAATCGAAATTCTCTTTGGAGGGTTAACCCGCGACAGAGTTCGGATCAAGTTTTGAAATAGGCCAAACTTCCTAGTTCGTGAGGACCTTTTCGAAGATCGTGGAGAAGGCCCAGTGGCCCATCGACCAGTCTTTGCCTCGGGATTCTTTCGAGGCTTATGCACAATGTTCTTCATCTGGGCTTTTGAGACACATACAGTGATCCTACACGATTGACATGAGTTCATTGTAGGTATCGAAAGAGGGAAGGCCAATGATCGAAAGCCACCAAAGATTCAGATCATCGCTGCTTCCGGATAGCCATAACATCGAATCCAGATCGCCAAGTTCCAGTGGGACGATTATAGTCCAAACTCGACTACTTGGGAGGACGTATATGATATGTGTCAGCAGTTTCCATTCTTGTTTTATAGATAGACATATGACACTGTGACATTTATGATTTCAAAGATATACCGAAACTTCTATTTTTAAGTTTAGACCAAGAGGGTGTATGTAATATCCCGCTCTAACGTACTGATCGAAACTGATTTGAGGACACTTGTTCGCGAAGGGATCGGCACTCTTCGATGTTAAAACATTTATACTTGAATATGATGCATTATGATAGATCTATACATGAGGGTTTACCATTTGATGACAAAGGCTGACTCCGCTTTAGTGAGGTGTATGGACCCCTTTGATGATGGCAGGTACCTGAACCCCTTTGGACTCCGGATTGAGTCATAGAGTGTGCTATTGGGTTGATTTATTTATCGTGATATTTCATTTGATTTGATGATAAGGATGTTGATATTTCTCACATGATTGTTGATGATGCCTACCGACGGTGTTATATTGTCATCAAACTCAATATATGGGAGTAAAGGGGCCACACGATTTCCAGAGGTTGAGGGAGAGGTGGGATAAATAACCCTGCCACAAACTACTATCACTCTCGCCATGGCTCAACCGTAGGTTAACGACACTATTTCGAGATCCACATGCCGCGAGGGAAGACTTCCATGATGCCACGATGATTCTGTATACACAATAAGGTGTGGACCTTATTCCTTAGAGCCCTTAGTCTCCTTACTACCTCACTCTGGATGGAGTATTGACTCTAGGGGATATAGAGTCTACCAATCACCGTTGGCGCAGTGGTACCCCTCAGAGCACGGGTGCATCCCTGGAAGGGCACGCCGCGACAAAAGAAACACAAGAACCGAGTGGCACCCTTGGAGCACGTGGTGCATCCTGAAGAGCACGTCGCGCAAAGGAAACGAACGAGGCGAGTGGCACCCTTGGAGCACGTGGTGCATCCTGAAGGGCACATCGCATTGATGTTGATGAAGGAAACAAACCTAAATAGCCCTAAGACAATAACGCCTTAAGAAATCCTTAAACCACTTCCCTAACCAATTGTCGCCTAGCTCAAAATCTAAATCCTAAGCCTAAGACTTTTCTACTGTAAAATTTTAGTGTAACCTTAAAGAAAAAGGCCCTAGCATAAAAATAAAAATTCAAACAAAAACCCACTTAAGTAATAGTTAGGTCTTCATAAAATTTTGGGGGTAAATAATGAGAGTAAGAATTAAATTAAAACTAATGGGTTAAAATTTTTGCAAAGAAGAAATTATTTCCTAACTTGTGAAAGAACCAAAGATAATTAAATAAATAAGAAGTGAAATGATTAATTAACGCATTTATATTATTTCCTAACTGGTGAAAGAACCAAAGATAATTAAATAAATAATAAGTGAAAAGATTAATTAACACATTTATATTATTTCCTAACTTGTGAAAGAACAAAATATAATTAAAGAAATAATAAGTGAAAATATTAATTAGCGCATTAATATTATTTCCTAACTAGTGAAAGAACAAAAGATAATTAAATAAATAATAAATGAAAAGATTAATTAGCGCATTTTCCTTCTAGGTTTTAAAAAAAAAAAAAAATGAGCCTTTTAATATTAGGGAAATGAGCCTTTTAATAAAAAGAAAATAATTTATGGAGAAACATGGGGGATGAGTGACACTTGTAAAACAGAGAATTTTTGAGGGTTTTCACTAAAAACTTACATTAATTGTGATGAGGCCAAGAGGGGGTCTCAAAACACTATAAAAAAGAAAAGGAGGGTTAGGGTTAGGGATCATGATGCTTCCGAATTGAGACTGGACTGACTGCTTGTGAGGAGTTGGGATTTTCTCAGCTGGTTTTAGAGTGGTAGCTCAGCCTTGGAGGTGAGCTGGGAAGCTAGGCCTACCTTCTATATTTGTGTGGCCCCTTTGCAGCTTGGGGGGCTAAGGGAGAAGCAGAGGACCCCTAGCGATTGGCTGGGAGGTACCGGTGTAGTCTCTACGGTCGGCGAGCAGGAGCGCGCGGACAACGCTTGGAGCCGGAAAAAGGAAAAGGTACGCTCGTTTATTTTATAGGGTATGATGCAATTGTTTTTTATGCTGGAACTGTATGTTGATGGTAAGGGATGAATTTTGCCTTAAGTAATTTCTGTTCGATTGATTGCCTAAAAGTTTCTATTGATTGCGTTCTGGTTGGGTTCTACTGGTCCTTGGTTGAGACCTTTATGTTTCTACGATATTCTTGTGCTGTCTTTTTCCTGGATGTTGCATTTTAGCATTTAAATTATGGACGTATATATATTACAGCCAATAACAATCTCTTTTGTAGTTTTATTGCAAAAAAAAAAATAGTTAAAAAGAGAATCCGTGACTTCTTGGCATACTTTGCTATGTCTTCTGGTATGGATGGGTCTTATGTGTTGCCAACTTTTACTCCTGGCTGGAGATCCTGACTGGATACACAGAATTCCCTGTGTGCATGAATACATTTACCTGGTTAGACACCTAAATGTTTAGAGGCAACAATTTCTGACTGACAGTGTTTGCGAATTGACTCTGTTAGGGTATGTATGCAATTTCTTCTGTTCCCTTGTTGCAACTTCTTAATCCCTGACTGTGTTTCACTCACTGCTGGCGTGAGGACCGCAAACACCTCTTTTCCTATAAACCTGTGTGTTTTTCTGGTGGACCATTCTTTTTATTTTTCTCGTACGTTGAGTGAGTTGTTGTGGATTAGGCCCTTTGGCCAGAATTTTTCCCTTGCACCTTGCTGTTGCAAGGCACAGTCTGTTCCCTTATCCTTACTCTGTGTGTGTTGGGCTGAGGACCTCTGAAGTGTGGAACGCATTTACGCTGGATGATTTGTAATGCGAGTTGAGGACTTTTTCCCTTAGAATCCTTCGGATAAACTTAACCAATTCATTGATTGCCAGCCGTCTCTCGCCTCTGCCAAGGGGAATGCTAATGGAAAAAGTGTAAATAAACTTCAGAGACAAATTATCCTCCCCTTTTTCCTTATCGATCTTCTTTCTGTGGGGTCGTCGTGGTCAAAAGTATCAGCAGTTTAATGACCATCCATAGACATCTGGTGGAATGTCCTGTCATGGGGTTAGAACACGAGTTTTGGAGCCTTGCAGAGGATTTCGGTCCTTTGCTTATTCCCCTACCTTTGTGATCAAACACATTTCCAGGTTGGGTTACCTGTTCCTTTGCTCAACATTGAATTGACGCACTCTGTGGTGACCTCTTTAAACCTGTCAACCTCCGGTCGTGGGCTGCCAGATGCCAGGCAAGCCTTGACCTAACCCTTCCGCCTTGAGAAGGGTGCTGGTGGATCCGTGTGACTGAGGCAACATCTGGTTGAGGCTTCATCAAGTCGACCAACGTATTTAAAGGTTATTCTCATGGGTGATTCGACAGTTTTCTGGATATCGTAAGGGTGCCTAGTCGCAACATTTTTGGGATGAGAACCAGTGCTAAATGCAGACAACCTCACGACTTATCATTATTTTATTGTCAAAATCCCTCATGACCTGCTAGAGCCACTGTCTGGAATCAGTTATTATGAATCTTGGCTTATCAAGCCTGTACTAAAACTTTACTCTTAGATTTGGTTCAGATATTTGCTTGTCGAAGGAAACTCTAACTATCCAGTTGATAGCTATAGTAAATAGCCAAGGCCGTTGCAAACGTTCAATGCTGAAATAACTGCTACAATAACTGCTACAACACTGGAATGGTCAACAATTTCCTTCTGGTTGTCTAATTGGCCTCTAGTTGCCAAAAGGCTGACTTCGCCTTTTAACCATACTGACTCCAGTCTATGTCGCCAGCTGGCTTAAGTGACTATGCCCTGTGTTCCACTTATACCCTGACTTGAAAGCAAGTCTTTAACCGCTTTTTAGCAGAAAAATTGCATTGAATAAGAGTAGAATTGGTTCTCCTTGTAATCGCAGAACAACTTTAAAATTTGCAGTCGAGTTGGACAACAACTACTTGCATAATCAAGACCGCCTTGAAAGTAATCGCTTGCAGATTTACAGAATTTTATTGTTAATGAACAACTGATGTAATGGTTATCGCTTATAGTGTACAACCTGTGATATTTTCCTTGCATCCGAAAAGTAAATTGGCATTTTTTTTATTAATTAATAATGTCCCAACTCTTCGTTTTTCTTTAATTGATAATATCTTTTATTTTAGCTCTTAGTATTCTATCCTGTTATGTGGTGTATCGAAATTACACATGAGCTATCATAAAGAAGATTTTCATTATTCAGAGGGGATGAAGTGTATGAATAGTATATAATATTGGTTTAGACATCTTTATATGTTTAGGAAATGGTTGAGTTTATTCAAATGATTATTATATTTAGAGTAACACAGTGTTTTCATTTAATGATAATAAAATAACAACTATTGTTATTATTATTAATTGTGTGTTGAGGAATTTTGGTGTAAAGATTGTAAGGTGTACATGATCTATCTCTTTGGATATTGAGATATTTATCGACATAATTATTAGCTATTGATTTTAAAATAGAATACTCATGTCAATAATAATATTTTAAGGCTATTGAATGGGATGGTACTCTGACGACACTTGAAATGAAAAATTGCGGCAATGAATTTGTTTTAATGATTGCATCTTAATGATATTTGCATTTAGACAGGTTAAGTGGGCTCATGTTAGAGGAGTAACTAGACTGCATTTATCGACTAGCTTGACTCGACGATTAATCCGGATATTGGCAAGTCGTCCGCTTATGGTTCCTGTTAAGGGTGCGGTTGTTCCTTTTAATTAATGTGGTTTTGGGTGGTACACTTGTAATGTGCTTGGTATTCTTGCATCGGGCGGGATGTAGATGCCTCCATGTAGTCTTAGTCTATAAGTCTCTGTGTGTGATTACTTCTGTGTAAAGAATCCAGTGCCATATCAAGAGTCTCGGGCCCTTTAAAGGCAGGGTTTCCACTCTTGCGACACACCTGACAGAGATTAATAGTTTCTGCCTGAGCAGTCAGCTAGGAGCCTATCTGACCTTCTCTCTCTCTGGAGCAGAGAACTAAGATTAAAAGCCCTTCTTTCCTGAGCAGAAATAGTAAAATCTATTACTATGGATTCTTCCTTTTGTGTTGTACCGTGCATCACCCAGTATGGTCGTTTAATGCTTGCAGTCACTTGTTGTGCGCCTTATGTCGTCTCATTGTGATCTTCGTGGTTGCGTCTTGTTAGTCATCAGGTGGTGAGGTAGAGTCAAGTATGTCTGTTTCCTTTTTACACGTGCACACACACCTTAAACAAAAAAAAATTTGCACCTGTTATCAGTGTGGATGTCATAACGGGGAGGTTGTTACACTAAGTACATCATGATAGGTATGAATGAATGTGTTGAAGTCGATTCACCTACAAGATATGCCAATCAAGAGACCTTGATGACTTCCCATTGTTGATAGTGAGGAGGATTTCCATTGATGTATGCAAGTCCCAATGTACTTATAAATATATCTAATCTTGTTCCCAAATGATGTGTTGGATTCGATGGGATGAGATTTGTCAGAAGGCGGGACTTAAGAAAGCACACATCACCCAACATGAGCATAAAGCATAAATGATTTGGAAGAACCATAATACGATATTAAACCAACATGCAAAACTTTATTATAATTCTTCCCACCAGTGACCCATTTTTCAAGCAAAACGCATGTCTTGTTGTGCCAGTAAACTAGTTTTCACAACTTAACTTATTTTTATCTTTACAATTTTATTCATTTATTTACACTATTTTAATCTACTTGGAAATGAAAACATTTTCAAAAGTATAGGAGTAATTCCAATGCATCCATTTTCACAATAGGATCTCTATTAATCTCATATCCAAATTTGAAAAGTATACCTCCATGATTGTCGGGATATTAGAGACCAGTTGTTCTAGTAAATATGGTAGCAATATATGTTGAAAAATGGGGCAATATGGTGTCTAGATGATTGTTTGGAACCAAGTTTCAACATAGTATATGTCTCCTCAACTCTCTTTAGTTTTAATGCCATAAAGTTCTATGGAAAATTGCTTATAAAACTCCTGAATGCACATGGGATATGGTGACAAACATGCGAGAATTTCTTCGACCCTTGGACCTAGTGTTTGTTCTCCATCTGATGTTATCCATGAGTCTTTTGAATGCTTGCAAGTATTATCAAGGAATACTGCTAGGTGTTATTCTTGTGGATCAGGCTCATGGATCTCCTCTACTTCTTGAGATGTAGATTACCCCCTTATGATAATTTTGAACTTTGGAGAAGGGTTTAAGAAATTCCTTGGAGTGATAAGTCCTTCTTTTCTCAACAAATTATTGAAAATTTTCAAGTTCTTTCTACTCATCTAGAGATCCTACTCATA
Organism: Picea sitchensis; assembly: GCA_010110895.2. Lineage (NCBI taxonomy): Eukaryota > Viridiplantae > Streptophyta > Pinopsida > Pinales > Pinaceae > Picea > Picea sitchensis. The sequence goes on from SNQJ01S0041386.1 coordinate 42,907, forward strand.
AATGGATTAGTAGTATGGGGGTTCTTACAACACCTTAGGATAAGGAAAATAAAATAAATCAATAGAAATGAAAAACACACCACTCAAAGAAAACTTAAGCAATCTAAAAGACAATCATATACGTGAACTCCTCTACATACTCCTCTAAGTTTTTATCTAATTTCTCTAGGTATAATCATTAGTTAACCCTGTGACATAAAGGGTTTGGGAAGACTCACTAAAGGGCGCCTTTTCATCTTATCGTATTTCCTCCACCAAATATGAAAGGTGTTAACAAATAAAATTGAAATAACTAATTAAAAAAAACTATTGTTCTACCATTCACCCTTTAATAGCTCCTTGACAATGATGCCAAAAATGTCAGTCAGATTATTTGTCACTTAATAAGCCATGTTACATTTACTTGTCAATTCGGTTCGTAAAGTTGTGAGTTGTAGACACAATATGTGCAAGTAAGGGAATGAAGTCTAAGTTATCCTATTTACCCATAATGCAAAAGAGAGTCACTATGCAATCTTGATCAAACATCAAAGCATAAGGAAACTAATTCAAGAATGAAAACTTAGACAATCTATCTTATGTTCACAAGAATGATATTAGATATGGCAAGAGTTCAATGGCTCTACATATTATGTCCATATTACTTATCTATGCATGAATATGACTATGAAATATTCTCATCTTCAATACCAATCAATGAATGTTTAAACCATCTGTGTGCAAAAAAATTGAAATGCTACTAAGAAGAAAACCATGTCCAACAACCAACGATTATTTCTCTCATCCAAATCTCTTTGAGAGGCTTATGATGTAGTCTTTCACTTAACACTTTTAAGAGTTCTTTCTATCAGAGATAAGGTTATATTTAAGAGCCAGAGAATTCTGGTTACTGTTATCAATCAAACAAATAATGAAACATAAAGGAAAATAACATTACTACTACTTACTCACACCACTAACCTAAGCTCGAGCTCTGCAATTTGAAAGAATTATTTAATTAATGTTTAATCATTCAAGCATGGAAGTAAATCAACATAAGTAAGGGGTGCAATTAATTAGACAAACTATGAAGTAATACAACATAAATTAATGCAATAAATATCTATTGTTCAAGAATGAAATTACAAGATTAAAACATAGTAATTGCAACAATAAATTATCAACACAAATTACCTATCTATGGTACAAGGTAGCTACATGATCCATGATGGTGGGCCCTCCCAACTGGACTGCAAGCTAACTATAACACAATCTTACAATTACGAAGAAAACACTATGTTGTACAATTGGTTTGGAAAGTTGATTGTCATTGATGTCAACCCTTGGAAAGGTCCAGAGATATTGGATAGTTGTATGATTGATATTGATGGTGAGCTAGTTCGGTGCATTTGATGTAGTCTACATGTAGCCCCATAGGTGTGGTTAAGGAACCTGAGATTTTATGATAAATAAAGACATGAAGATCAATTAATTTTCATGTAATACTATCACAGATGGATAGTACAAATCGTGTTATTTTTTATGATATGTGGTACATCACGTGGTTCCTCACGGTTAGTGAGATATGACCTTGTGAAGTTGGAGGACCCTCAAGAATATTCTAGAAGCCCCTAGAAGGTCAACAAAGAAATCAAGTATTCTAGAAGCTCCTAGAAATTCATCAAGAAGTTTGCTAGTCAAAGTGGTTATAACAATAAATTAATTATGGGTAAATTAGTTGTAACAAAAATTTTGCGAGTCAAAGTGGTTGCAACAATAAATTAATTATGGGTAAAGTAGCTGTAACAAGAAGGTTGAATAGTCAAAGTGGTTGAACAATAAATTATTTAATTATGGGTAAAGTGGTTGCAATAAGAAGATAATTAAGGATAAATCAATTTCAAAAAAATATTTATTATTTGACTAATTAAGGAAAAGTTAGTTGTAACAAGAAAGTGAGTTATCCCTAGATTGAGGAGAAGGGGTAAAACAATTACAAGTTGTCCCTAAAGGAAGTTACTTGGGAGGTATAAATAAGATATCAAGAGACTCCCATTATCACCTATTGAGCATATTGAATATCTATAAGTGATTGAGGTAACCAAGGATATATGAGGTGAATTTAAGAGGGAATGTGAAGTAAAGAAGGCCGAAAATACAAGGGAGCAAGACGTCTTTTAGTGATGTGTTCTAAGGTATGTTATTTACATGTCATCTCACAATTTTCACAATAAATGTTTTTCTGGAATTATTAAGATAGTGAAATTTGGATTCTGGTGAGAAAATATATCAAGGTACTTGTGGTAGAAATTTCATCTTCTGGGTTGTTGTATTTTTGGAGATAAACTTTATGGAAGATAGGGATTTTAACTAGTCCTAAAACTAGTTTTAAACATGTGTTCCGGGTAAAACAGTCATAAATTATTCATAGAATATCAAAATTCAGTGAGACCAATTGCATTGGATATAGTATAGGCCTTATTATTTTATGTGTAATTTTCAAATCAAGATATCAAATATTCCGCACGTGGAATTCTCTACAAGTTCACACTCTAGAATAAGCTAAAATTCAGCATGGTCTACCATTTTTACTATAACTCCATTTATGGGATGTTCCAAGCAGTGAAACTTGGAGGAATTGTACATATGACATTGAAGAGTAGTGTGTACAATTTTCAGACGTTTATTCATTACAGGTATGGAGTTATTCTTGTTTAAAGTTAGATTTGTTGACTAATCGAATAACTAGTCCTATGAGACTAAGGTAAAGTTTGATGAAGATGTTATTCTCTTGTTGTTGAAGTTATTGGTACAGATTGAGGCTGCATAAAAGTGAGGGTTTTATGCATGGTTGATGTGAGGGTTCACTATACATGGTTTTTAGATGTTTGTATATGTATGGCACGTGATTAGAGAGACATAGTTGTAGATGGTTTTAGCTATACACTTGTGACAATTGGTATGAGATCTACGTGATCAGATCTGATTGGTTGATGAGATTAATGTTATGGGTTGTTTATGTACATGGTTTATGTGCATGGTTGGAACATGATATGGTACATGATTGATACTTGGTATAGTATCAATAGGGGGCTGTAGCCTCCTTCCAGTTGCAGTTGCAAAATTGGGAAGTTGGTGCTTCCTATGATTGAATTCTTGAGATATATAAGAAATCATTGTGTGGTTTTCTCCCATTTGAGTTTCCATGTAAATTCATGTGTACTGTGTTCTTGATGTGATGTTGATGTGATGTTGCTTATGATTACATGCTTATGATATATATATTAAATGCAATCATAGATGATACATTGATGATTGTTGGGTACGTGTTATATTCTTTGCATGTGTGTGTGTGGGTGCATCAAATTCAACAATTGCATATGACGATCCCTCTATTAGTTCTCTTTGTGTCATGTGCACCGGGCACTTCCTAGGGGGTCCCAGGGGGGGCCAGGTATGACCCCTTTGGTTACGTGCATTTTTGTTATTTTTAGCGGATTTTGCTATTTTTAGCGGTTTACTAAATTAATCCTGGATTAAGGGATTAGGGTTTTGGTATCTACGAAATACCTAAAAACATTGTATATATTGTATGGTGAATGGTGAAATTTGATATAATGAATATAATAAAGGTTTTCCTGGTTGAGGGTTTCCGGTATAAAATCTTTGTGTACTCTGTGTATGAGCGATTGATTAAATTATGTTTTGCTTAAGAATGTATCTGCATTTCTTTACTTCACAGGTTTAAAACTTACATGTGGTATCAACTCTCGTTTTTTACTTTAGAGGGATGCCTTTGTTGTTGAGGGTTTGGCTCGGTCTTGATAGATCAAGTTTATCTTGGGTCTGTGATAAACCTGGGTTTATTGGGAGCTTTTGCAGTGGTTATTCGAGTGTAGAAAGAAGAATGGAGAGCTCTTCTAGAATCGATATAGAGAAGTTCAATGGTAAAAAAATTTGAGCTATGGAAGCTCAAGATGGAGGACCTTCTTGTAGACAAAGAACAATGGATCGTTGTGGATCCTGGTACACATCCTACTGGTACATTGTCTACGAGCACACAAGATACTAGTACACATCCTACTAGTACACAAACTACTAGTACAACACCTACTGGTATGTCAAAGGAAGATTGGGAGAAGTTGGACAGAGGAGCAAGGAGTGCTATGCGACTCTGCCTGGTAGATTTGGTGTTGTTAAATGTATCGGGATAATCTACAACCAAGGAACTATGGGATAAGTTGGGGAATTTGTATCAATCAAAGTCCCTCGTAAACAAGTTGTTTCTTCAAAAGAAGCTGTATTATCTTAGGATGGAAGATGGAGATTCTGTGACAAAACATTTAAATGCCTTTAATACTTTGGTAAGTCAACTTGTCTCTGTTAATATTACGATTGCAAAAGAAGATAAGTGTATTACTTTGTTATGTTCTTTTCCAAACTCTTGGGATAATTTGGTTGTAGTAATTGGTAGTACCACTCAATCTACATTGAAGTATGAGGATGTAGTTTCATCCTTGTTATTTGAAGATATGAGGCGAAAAAGCATGGATAGTCATAGCACATATGCTTTATTTGTAAGAGGTCATACCCAAGACAGGAATACTGGTGAGCCTTCGGGGAGGGAGATCTAAATATATAGGTAGATCTAAGTCTCTAGGAAAATCTTTGAGGAAATGTTGGAAGTGTGGTAAAATAGGGCATTATAAGAAAGATTGCAAATCTAAGAAGTTTGAAAAACCAAAGGGAGCTAATAGTACCTCTTCCACAGAGGTGAAAACCTCCATTGAAGAAGGAGGTGATGTTTACCTGGAATCTATAGGTACACATGCAGACCATGATGTATGGTTGATCGACTCAGGTGCGTCATACCATATGACTCCTCACAAGGAGTGGTTCTCTGATTATGAAAAATATGTTGGTGGTTATGTATTCCTAGGAGATGAATTGACAACAAAAATCATGGTACGTTGAAGGGTTAAGTTGCTGCTAAAACATGGAAGGATTAGAACTCTCCCTGGGGTTCCACACATTCCAAAACTAGCCAGGAGCTTAATATCTATAAGCAAGATGGAAGATGCAGGAGTGGATACTGTATTTGGAAAGGGCACTTGCAAGATGGTATGAGGAGCAATGGTGTTGATGAGGGGAGTTTGGTGTGGAACTCTGTACAAGTTGTTGGGAAGCACTTATACTAATGGGTGTAACAATTTTGTTGTCCCTGAGCAGAGAAATGAAGGAGACAAGACCAATACTGTCCCAGAAAAGAAGACCATGTTGTTGCATCAAAGACTGAGGCATATTGGAGAAAAGGGCCTTCAAACACTACACGGTAAAGGTATGGTTGAAGGTATGTCTAATTGCACTCTGGAATTTGATTTCTGTGAACATTGCATATATGGTAAACATAATCGAGTAAGATTCCCATCTAGTGTTACAAGAGCAAAGGTGATCTTAGAGTTGATACACAGTGATGTGTTTGGACCTGTTCCTATTCCATCCCTAGGTAAATCTGTGTATTATGTTTCATTCATAGATGATTTTTCAAGGAACACATGGATTTATTTTCTTATAAAGAAATCTGAGGTATTTCATGGATTTAAAGAGTTTAAGGCTCTAGTAGAAAATCAGAAAGAGAAGAAAATAAAGGTATTGAGAACAAACAATGGTGGATAATTATGCGGAAATGAATTCGAAGAATTTTGTAAGAAGTGTGGTATAGAAAGGCAGAAGTCTACTCCATACACTCCTCAACAAAATGGAGTTGCAGAAAGGATGAACATGACACTGATGGAAAAAGCAAGGAGCGAGGGGGCATCCTCCTATTGAGCTACCACTCCAAATACAATATTTCTCTTCATGTCTCATTACATTGCTTGAATCCCTTTATATAGTGCTACCA
>SNQJ01S0041386.1:48837-67816 GCA_010110895.2 Picea sitchensis
ATCTAATTACCCATTTATTATATCTAACTACCATAGTGGGCCTTATTTAATAATATAGTGGACCTAGTCCACCTTACATTGAATGACCTCCACTATTATCACTATGGGCCCTATGGGCTCCCCCACTACCTCTCTAGCTACCTTAAACATTATCAACGGTGCCGGGTTAGGAAAATAATTTTGGGCAGAGGCAATGGGTACATCATGTTACCTGGTTAATCGATCACCTTCATCAGCGTTGGATGATAAAACTCCACACAAGGTATGGTCTGGAAATAAACCCTCTCTTCAACATCTTAAAGTGTTTGGTTGTGATTCTTATGTACATGTTCCAAAGGAAAATAGAAGTAAGTTGGATAATTTTTTTGAAAAGTGTATCTTTATTGGTTATAAAGATGGTGTGAAAGGTTATAAGCTTTGGAACCCAAAAACGAAGAAAATTGTTTACAATCGAGATATTTTTTTCAGAGAGGTAAGAGATGTGTCCAAACATGAATTACTACCAATGCAAGATGAACCTGAGAAAATATAGCTTCAGTTAGATGATGCAAAATCTGAATCATCTGAAGAAGAGGAAGAAGAAGAACAAGAAGAAGAAGAACCTCATACCCCAATACTGAGGAGATTAGTGAGAGATAAAAGACAACCAGAAAGGTATAGTCCACCTGATTTCTGTTCCAATTTTGCTTTATCTATTACTGATGATGATCCCAAAACTGTTAGGGAAGCAGTGAATTCAGAGGATAGTAAACTCTGGAAGAAGGCCACGGTTGAAGAAATGGATGCCTCGGATAAGAATGAGGCATGGGATATAGTTATGATATAGGGGTCTAGGGAATTATATAGTCAAAAATCTAGGGCATAAATGCCCATTATTACTCTACACCAGGAGAAATGTTTTGTGCTCATAGACTTTGTCAATGAATCTGCAACATTCTTCAAAGTTTCAACCTTTTCCAATACCACCTTCTTTTCCTCAACCATGTCTCTCACAAAGTGATACTGAACATCAATATGCTTTGTCTTCGCAGGGGATTGTTGATGTGATGTTGATGTGATGCTGCTTATGATTACATGCTTATGATATATATATTGAATGCAATCATAGATGATACATTGATGATAAATTGTTGAGCATTCTTGATAAAGTGAAAGAATATATATTGTGGTTAAAAGTGGTATAAAGTGCTCATATTGATTCAACCGCCCTCTCAATATTCCAACACACTATATCAACAAGTCAATTTGTGATCCAGATTTTATGAGAAGAACTAAATGAATGAAAATTATTAAAATATTCTTAACACAAAATAACAAAGATATAGTCAAACTGGTTTTCTATTCAATAACAAAATAAGCTAAAACTGTAAAATGCAATGGAAAACAATCTTGCTGGAATGGTGGGGGCTTATCTCTGAGAAGATATGTGACGGTTGCACTCATTCACAAGAATATTATTACAATGAGGCTCTCGGGTAAATTTTACAATAAACAAGAATGTCAAAAACCTTAGACATCCAAAAACCTAACCCTAGGAGATGAAGCAACAAAAGTCATGTGGGCCCCGTTTGGGTAAGTCAATACATCAACTTCCTGGGGTCGTAACTTTTGCATAGGATATTCATTTTAGGAACACAATAGCCCATTGGAAATGTATCATCAAGGAGATTCATTTTGGGGGCTCAATCATGCCTTTGATATCATTGAGAAGCTTGATCCCAAAAAACCTTCATTTAGGCCCTCAAAATGGCCCTGAAAGTTAAAATTGCTAAAAACAATAAATTGCCAAAATTCCCAGAAAAACGTTTTGAGCGAGTTGGAAAAGGTGGGTGACCATTGATATCCACCTGGATCAATCCTCCCTCCTTAGGAAGAAATTTTCTCCATTGTGTTGAGTTACGCCATCATATTAGGAAATTTCTACTGAATTTGGCCCCAGGTGAGCCACTTGCCTTGGTGCAGGGGCTGCCCTGCTTTGATGACTCGATAAAGATGGATACTTTGTTGTCGAGTGCCCTTGATCTGTGTCCACAATATGATCACTATATTCCCATTGCATGCATTCATGGTTGATCTCTGTTGGTGTCAACTACTTTGCTATCTTTGAGGTGTCTAATAATGGGGGGAAATATGGCCAAAGGAGAACCACATTGAAGACTGGGTGTAGGCCATGGAAAGGGGGAAAGTTGAGCTCAAAATCATTGTCACCCATAGCCTTGGTGACGGTTTACATCCCATAATAGAGTGGGAAAATATTTCTATGGGGCCTTGTAAGGTGTTGTTTCTGCAAGTGCAACAAAACTTTGTATCCCACTTTAAACTTATGTGGCACCCGATGTTGATCATGGAACTTCTTATAACTGGCATTAGATTTCTATAGAATATCCTAAAACTATTGGTGGATGTGTTGGATACACTCAATGAACCGGGTGCCTTTGTCAACTTTTGGTGGAGCAGGGGACGAGTCGGTCGAGGTGGTCACCAAGGGTAGTGCAACATCCATGGGGTCCAATGGTTGGAATCCCAACCCAACCTGAAAGGGGTTGTGGCCAGTTGAGCTATGCAGGGCTTGATTGTAGCTATTCTAGACATAGGGAAGACTCTCATCCCATGTGTGGGGGTGTTTTTAATTGTAGATGCGCAGGATATGTATGATCATCTGATTGACGACCTCAGTTTGACCATCTGTATGGGGGTGGAAAGCAATGGATTTGGTGAGCTTGGTATCCAACAGTGACCAGAGGCTCGACCAAAATGTGTTGAGTAACCGACTGTCACGGTCTGAGATAATGGGTTTTTGGATCCCAAAATGTACCCATACTTGTTTAAGGAAGAGCTTCGTAGTGGATTCTGTTATGATGTTCTTCTTGCAGGCGATGAGAATCGTCATCTTGGAAAAGCGATCAATAACCAAAAGACACAGTCATTTCTCATCTTGGTGTACAAGAGGCTCGACATGTAGTCCATTAAGATGGATTCCCATGGCCTGTGAGGAGTAGGAAGAAGGGTGTACAGGCCATGCTTCTTAGTGGTTAGTTTGGCAATAATGCAAGTGGTGCAGGACTTGATATACTTGACGACATCCTGTCAAAGTTTCAGCCAGTAGAAATGTTTCTGCAACACTGCCACTGTCTTTTTGACACTAAAGTGTTCTGCCACCTGACTGTAGTGAGATTCCCAAATTAGATTTTCTCTCTTTCTTGATGGAATGAAAAGATGGCCCAGAAAAAACAACAACCCATATTGAAAATGGAAATTAGCGACCACTGAGTTCACGACCAACATGTGGTAGGTGGTGGAGAAGTTGGGGTCTGTCTCTTAGAGGTTGGGCCATCTGGAGGTCTCATGGCCGCAAGAGTCTAGAAATGTTGTGAGTGCCATGACTGGAGGTCAATTGAGGTAATCAAAAACTCGGTTGGTACTTCCTATTTTATAATTGATGTTGAGGTGGAACTGTTGTAAGTATGTGGACCACTTTTGATGGTGGTCATTCTGCAATTTTCCTTTTGTCTTCATGAATTGTAGTTGCTTGTGATCAATGCGGATGATTGTCTCCTTCCCAATAATGTAATGTCTCCACTAGCGGTAGGCTTACACAAAGGAGTACATTTCTTTTTCGTAAGTAGGGTACTTAAGGACAACATTTGATAATGTATCACTATGATATACCACGGGGTGGCCATGTTGAGTGAGAACGGTGCCCACAACATAGTATGAAGCATTTGTCACGATCTCAAAGGGATGTTGCAGGTCCAGTAATGAAAGTATTGGGGATGAGCACAAAACATTCTTCAAGTCATCAAAGGAATGTTGTTGGGACATACCCCACAATTGTTTTTCCTTACTACCACCCCTAGTTACTTGGATGAGGGCCCATGCGATATGAGAGAATCCCAACATGAACCTGCGATAAAAATTGGTGAGGCCCAAGAAACTCCGAAGTTCATTGAGTGTGGTTGGGTCTGGCTAGTCATGGATGACCTAGATCTTGGTTGGATCCACATACACACCATGTTGATCAATGATGTAGTCTAAGTAATGGACCTTGTCCATGTCGAAGGATAATTTTTCCAAGTTTTCATATAGTTTGTGTTGTCGTTGGGTGTGCAGAACCTACTAAATATGATGCAAGTGTTCTGCCCAAGTCTTGTTGTATATGAGGATGTCATCTAGATACACCACTACAAATGTACTGGTGAAAGGTCGTAGGATATCGTCCATCATCCTAATAAAATTTGTTGGAGCATTTTTCAAACCAAAGGGCATGACTAGCCATTCAAAAATACCTTCTTTTGACTTGAAGGTAGTCTTCCATACATCTGTCTGTTCTATTGGGACCTAGTGGTAGCTAGACTTTAGATCAATCTTACTGAAGTATTTGTCTCCCATGAGATGATCAAGTAGGTCATCGATTCAGGGAATCGAGTACCGGTTCCAGATTGTGACTTTATTCAAGGCTCGATAATCAATGCAGAGTCGTCGAGTCCCATCTTTCTTCTGCACTAAAACAATTGGGATCCCACAAGGTGATGATATGGGATGTATGTGCCCCTTTTGGAGAATTTATTGGATCAAACTCTTGATCTCCTCGTTTTCTAACAGATAGAAATGATAGACTGACCCATTGGGTAGCGGTGCACCTGGGGTTAGTTCAATGGGATGCTTGACCTGGAAGTGCAGAGGTACCCTGGTAGGAGAATAGAATATATCTGAGTATTCTTCCACAACCTTATCCACCTGCTTCTATTGTGTGGAGAGATAGGTTGCATAGGCCCTGGATGTGGCTGCGATATTTCGCTCACTCTAAGAGAGAATCATGAAGAAGAAAAATTTCCCAGTTTGAGAGATGACCTTCCTGCATTTCCTGACAGAGATCAAAGAAATAACACTAGAAGGGACTTCCTTAGGTATCCTATACAATTTTCTATTCAAAGTAATAATAACACTACAAGGCCTAGACTCATATATAGCATGACGCTTCCATAAAGAAGGTTGGCCCAAAAGAACATTACAAACTTCGAGAGGAATAACATCACACAATACCTCATCTTTGAAGGGCTTGATGTCATACGAAAGTCGACACTGTTGGTTGATGCGGAGATCGCTTTCTTGTCGGAGCCATCCAATGGTGTAGGGTTGTGGGTGCGGCATTGTTGACAGGGCCAGTCACTTGAAAACCTTTATTGATATTAGGTTCTTCTGGCTACTGCTATCAACGATGAAATGCAGCGGGGTGCCTTTTACCCACATATGTGAATGGAAGAGTCGCTCACCTTATTTTGGCTCGTCTGGTTCACCAGGATGGAGCTTGGTGGTACCAATGGTGGCATTGGGTTCTGTGTCAATGATCCATCTTCCCCTTTATAGTTTCTAATCAGAGTCAAAACCCACATCTGATTTAGAGGCTTTCACTTCATCCACCAATGAATTCTTTGAGTGGCAGTTAACAATGTTATGCCAAGGGCTCTTATGGAAGTCACACCACTTCCCGGTATCTTTCTTTGTTTTTTCGATGTCCTTCTTTGCTTGCATCTTGGACTGATTGTCCTTATATTGTCCATATTTTCTCTGTCCTTTGTTCTGTGGGTTGGGGCCGCCCCTTCCTAGATTTTTCTGTGAGGAGCTCCCAGGCCCAAATAGTCCCGTCTTTTGTTTGATCTTCTGCTTGATTTTGACGACATATCGGTAGGCCACGCCCAAGGACAAGATGTCTAGAAATTCCATTTCGGTCTGGATGTATCTATGCATAGCACCACAATACTTTAGCACCAAATGCTTCTCTGAATATTTGATACGGATCTTGGTGCGCAAAGTATGGAATATATTTGTGAACTTTGGCACTGCTTGGTCTCTTTCTTGCCGCAGTGTGGTCCATTGGTATAAAAGTCGTCATAACTTCTGACAGGGTAGTATTGTTCCTTCATAGCATCCCTGAAGGATTCCCAAGTGGTTGTGACTAAAACTAATGAGGGTCCCTCTGTTTCATTTTTATCACAAAGTTTCCCACCAATCTTTGACATGGGGTATGACTTTGAGGAGTGCACAAGTAATCTTTTCTCTATTCGAAAAGTTATGGACAGAAAAATACCTTTCTAGAAGACTCAACCACTTGTCTATAGCATTTCCATCTATGTGACCTTCAAATATAGGAATATCAAAGTTGATTTGTACCTTGAAGGGGGTGGAGCCTCTGTTCGAGGAAGATGCATCACATGTTGGTAGTCGCCAAAGGATTTGTGCAAAACTATCCATCATCTTGTTCCTCTGTTGCGTGAGGGCTTCCTCAAGAAACATTTTGAAAGGATATCATGTCCCATCATATTTATTTTCTCCTTCCATGAGAGGTCGTTTGGGCATGCGAGATATTTTTTCCTCAAGAGAAATAAGCTCGAGACCCAATTCTTTGTACCCTAACCTCGCTATGGACATGCATTGAGATGGCAAGGAGCAAACAACTCTGATACCACTGATACATATTTTATGAGCAGAACGAAGTGAATATAGATTACTAAAATACGCTTAACACAAAAAAACAGAGATACAATAAAACTGGTTTTCTATTCAATAACGAAATACGCTGAAATTGTAAAATGCAGTGGAAAACAAGATTGTTGGAATGGTGGCGACTTATCTCTGAGAAGAGATGTGATGGTTGCGCTCATTCAAAAGAAGATGATTAAAATGAGGCTCTGAAGGCCTTTTTACAATAAACAGGAATTTCAAAAACCCTATACATCCAAAAACCTAACCCTAGAAGATGAAGCGCCAAAATTCATGTGGGTCCCATTTGGGTAAGTCAGTACATCAACTTCCCGAGGTCGTAACTTTTTCATACGATCTCTATTTTAGGCGAATGATAGCCCGTTGGAAAGGTATCATCGAGGAGATTCATTTTTGGGTCTCAATAATTCCTTTGGCTATTGGTGAGAAGATCAATCTCGAAAATCCTTCATTTAGGACCTCAAAATGGCCCCGGAAGTTAAAACTACTAAAAATAGTAAATTGCCAAAATTGCTAGAAAATTGTTTTGAGTGAGGTGGAAAAGGTGGGTGGCCACCGATATCTACCTAGATCAATTTTACATTAACAATGTAAAAATTACATTACAACATCACTCCAAGTGTATATACAAATATTAAACATTCACTCCACATAACAAATTACAATATATATCAAGTTACAATTCTCCCATTTTATTTGTTTTATGACTATGTATTTATACAAAGGATTCAATGGGGAGGATAAGATCCAATCCTACAAACCCAAAACCAAAATATCAAATGAAATCTAAGTTTTAAGCAATTTGGGAAAACTAGCCGGAACAACAAATATGGGCAAACCCAGATTAGAGAATCTCCCTTATCTCCTCCCTCTTTCACTTTCTGGGAAAGCCTTCTAAGACAAACTCAAATTAGGATGTTCTGCACAAAACCCATGTTTTATATTTTCTAGATTCATCTTCATCATCTCAAAAATCACTACTACTAGTCTGGCATATTTTTTTTTACTGAAAACCTTTGACTACGACTGGAGGATGCCATGTTGGACCTAGGTGTGATATGATGAACAAGAAACCATTTTTAGATTCCTAGTGACAAAACCCATGTGTCTGATCTGCAACTGGAATCTCAGAGGTATGCTAACAAACAATAACAAGTACCAGAATGCACTATCGGTACTGGAAGTGAACGAAGGTATTGGAAATGAGCTAACAAAAACATCATTAGCAAACATGTTCTACAAATTCAATAGAATTCATCAAAGACATAGGAAATCAACAAGAACATCCAATATTTACCTCTTACAGTTTGTCAAGGGTGTTTGGCTGTAAGTATACATTAAAACATGGAAAGAAGGGTAATAAACTCGTACATAGGTGACATAAAGGCGATAAAAAAGGTAACTAATAAGTAAAAAATGTTTCAAAACCATGAGACAACATAGATATCACAAGATTTCATCTCTAGAGGAAATTGAAAGAGTTGGGATCTTGAGGTTGACACTACCCTATTGGAATCTTCAATATCGAATACTTCCTAGCAAGCATTGAAAGTTATACCATAGATGCTACATGTAATCAAAATCACTAGTGTGTGTATATGATATAAGTGCACCATAGAAGAAACTGGTTTATTTCTTATTCTATATTATTTTAATATATATTGTTAGTTGTATGTAGTTATTTTTACCAAATGTTAAATAATTAGATCCAAATATTTAATCTGTATTAAAATATTATTAATAATTAATTATTTTAATTTAATTTAATTATTGTATAGTGTATCAAAGTAACCCTGAATATCAATCATGGTGGGTTATCTTGAGTGGTTAGGTGTTGTGAATTAAAAACGATAGGTTGCAAGGTCAACTCCCCAAGTTGACTTTCTATGTGGATATTGTGGGCCTCACTCGATATCCTTGCTAAGTTAGGTTTTCAAAACTACATTCATGGGGTGGGGGGACACTAAATGTCACATCTAACATCGAATTATTTCATCATTATATAATATGTTGATAAAAAATATACTAAAATTGCAATAAAATATGCTACAAAACACTACAAATAACAAGAAAACACCGCATATTCATTAAGAAAGATTCATTACAAATGAAATTACAATGTTATGATAACCCCATCATACAAAAGGGAAACATATCAATGAAAAACAAAACTAGGAGTTTTAGAGACATATATATTATTTTGCTTTGGAAAACATTTTGAAATAAAAATACATTAACATTTAATTATTTGTAAAATCCTCAAATAGTTTCCTCTTTTGTTTCTTGAGTTTCTCTCATCACTTGATTTACTTGAGATTCTTTCAAAGCTTCTTAGTTCTTCATCCCTTGGGGATGAAATTATTGTACTAGTTGTAACATTCTAGTGATAACTTCATTATCTTTCTCATGTTTAACCTACAAACATATAAATTAATATTAACTGAGAGTACATAATTTATGATAGAATATAATTAATTGTGAAAATTTGGAATTGTTACTAGTACAGTTGAAACCCTTCATTGCTTCATGAATAATCCACCATTCTCTCATAGCCATTTGCCATGTTAGTCTAATCAAATATTCTAATGGATCCACTTTGTACTTGGTTTCCTAGGATTATATGTTACAACAAAGTTTGTATACGATAAGTTAATTGTTGTACCAATTATCAAATCGAGGATGCAAGATAACATCTCAGTTTACAAACTCATTGAGCATCCTTTAGTACCCTGACATATATGCACAAACTATATTTATTCCATTCTGAATCAAATGTTCTCATGCATATTATTTGTACTTGAACACATGTGAAACATACATGGTTGATTACAGATAAATTATAATGTATAAATTAGAACGAATATTAAGTAGGTAATTGGTAAGAAAAATGCATGTATTTCTCACAAATTTTGAAATCGACCCTATTCTTCCTTCTTTCCATCTCTTATGTTTTGAATGAGTTTATTTTAAGTATATGAGGGTGAGGGTGGGGGTGGAGGGACTTACTATTAAAAACATAATAATCATATTATATGGCGGTGAGGGTGGGGAAAATTAATATGAAAAACACATTATTATGGTTTTCATATTAACTTCCCCGACCCCCACCCTCATATAATATGAGGTGGGGGTGGCATGGGTTAATATGAAAAACATAGGGTGGGGGTGGGTGAGAAGGAAGTTACTATGAAAAACATAATAATCATATTATATGGGAGTGAGGGTGGGGAGGATTAATATGAAAAACATAATAGTATGTTTTGCATATTAATTCTCCTCACCCTCACCCCCATATAATATGATTATTATGTTTTTAATAGTAACTTGACCCTCACCCTCACCCTCGTATAATATGATTACTATGTTTTTCATATTAAGTATCGCTACCCCGCACCCTCATATAACTTTTTTGCACATTAAATCTCCTAACCCCCACCCCCACCCCCACCCTCATATAATATTATTATTATGTTTTTCCTATTAAATTCCTCATAGGGTGGGGGTGAGGATGAGTTAATATGCAAAACATAATAACCCCCATATAATATGAGGGTAGGGGTGGGGTGAATTAATATGAAAAACATAATAATAATAATAATATGTAAACCATATTATTATGTTTAGCATATTAATTCACCCCACCCCCACCTCATATAATATGAAAAACATATCATGGTGGGGAGGGGAGGAGTTAATAGGAAAAAAACATAATATTAACTTTCCCGGAAAAAAACATAATATTAACTTCCCCCGCCCCCACCCTCATATAATATGAGGTGGGGGTGGGGTGGGTTAATATGAAAAAAATGATAATATGTTTTTCATATTAACTCTCCCCACCCTCACCCCCATATAACACTATAAGGAAAAGACCTTGTAGTGGAGGTTATAGCGAAGGTTTTTAGTGTTACAAAATTGGCAAAAATTGTCAAAAAAACCTCTGCTAAAACATTTGTTTTTGGTAGCGGATGTTTTTGCGGAGATTATAATGGCAATTCACTATAATTAAAAATATGGGTGACCATAGGTTTTAGCGAATGTTTTTATAGGTGACTTGCTTCATGATGTATACGCATCGATGTATTCTCAAACTTAAAGCATCGATTCATACATTTCACTAAAAGCACCGAGGTATTCAAAAACATTTTGGGCACTAGTGATCTTCTAAATAATAACGCATTGGTTCTTTAATAATAACAATGCATCGATTGAATCTATGATACCATGCACCTGTGAATTACAAGTCAAACCCGACCGGTGCATGAAATTTAGAATGCACCGATGCAGAAGTCTGATACATAAGCACTGATGTGACGTTTTAATTAAATGCGCCAGAAGGTTGATTTTTATTATTAAAATTGTTGTTGTTAAAATAGTATTATGATCGGTGTTGGTTCATTGTATTATAACACCAGTGCACATTTTATTATAATACCTGTGTTTTTTTAGCATTAAATGCCCCAGTATTCGTTTTCTCTTTTTAGTAACATCGACCTGTGATAGTGCAATTATTGTTATTTTTTAATTCCATTGTTCATCAACAAATTGACATATATATTATAATAGTATTCATATAAATTAAATTTTTAGTGAATTTGGATATGATGTTTGGATTAATTTGTCATATCATCATATTTCACATCTCTTCATTATAATATTTAATCAACGATGTAACATTTCACAGCGACATGGGACAACGTGATAGAATAAAATAAAACTTATTTTATTATATATGAATAAGAGATTCATTGGCATACAAAATGGGACACTTATTGGTAACTCCTTGTCTTTCAATTGGGACACTATGTCCATTACATTAAACAAAATGTCTGATTTTTATAGACAAGTATTTCAAAAGATACAACAACTTGCATTGATATCAAAATATATTGATTATTGTTCTTCGTTGGTAATCTTGTCGGTGCTCTAGCTACTTCCATGGATTGGGTTATTTGGACGATTTTTTGTTGATTGCCTCGATTGTTTTCCTCTTCTTCAAGTTCCATCTACAAAAATAAAAATAAAGTGAAATGAGTGTATCTACATTGGTGAGAATAATGAAAATTGAAATAAATAATATACATGATAATAAATTGAAAAGCGATGTACCATAGAAAGAATTAAGTCCCAAATTATACACATTTTTTCAAAACCAAATCTCACGCCTTCTGTCAACAACTCTTCTGTTGGCACATTTCCATACTTTGTTTCCTGCAAGTTTCATACTCCATAATAAATCATAGATTTAATATATATGAATTTTTTTGTTCAATTAATTATAAAATGAGAGAAGTAAAACAACATTGATACTTACAAATTCCACAATTAATTTTCCATATACCAACATATATATACTCACAACCCATACTTAACCCAATGTAAATGAATTCTTCTGATGACTCTTCTTTGTATGTTAGCACATGTTTGAAGACATTCAAGGATGACTGTTGTAAAACAAATTAAAATATACAAAAATGAAATCTTAAGTTGTTATAAGGAAATAACAATTACTCACAAACTTTGATATCAACCCTTTTCTTCCTTGTCGTCTTGTTTTATGTGTTGAATGAGTTCCATTTTGTTTTATTTTCTGCAAGAAAATACTTGAAAATTAATATTTAATGCTAAACTATTTATTTATATGTACCCAATGGAAAAATTCAATGATTTCATACATTTGAAGCACGTTGTTGTCGAAATGGATCCTCCTACGATGCAATTATGTCCATTTCTTTGACCATCTCCTTGTACAATGTTTTGGACATTCCTACGGGCATATTTTGGATATCAGCTCGTTGATCCTTTGATATTTTTATAATCTTCTTGAAAACAATAACATGACAATAAAATAATTTAATATTGATATATGAAAACTAAATGTAACAAAATTGATATTAGTAAAGGAATTCTTTGTAGTGATATATAAATATTCTAGAAAAACATTTTTAGGAATATTAATTTTTGAATGATTTTTTTTTGTTGTTGTATGTTTTTGCTATTGCAAGTCTGACAGGTCTCATTGACCATTGCGCTGGAAACACTTCATGTAGTTTAGATATAATGGTTCTTGGAATCATTGGATTGATTTCTATATTGTAAGTGGAAAGTGTGTTTATACTTTCATTCCACTATATCCCTCATAGTTTTGTACAAATTTTCCCCCTTTCATTAACCTCCAACACCACTCTAGATGAGCTAAGGACCAATTCATCATCATTTACATATTCTATAATTTTTATTTTCTTAGGATGAAATCATGTTCCTTTGTTGTTGGTCCCTATAGAACATTAAACATATGTGAATTAATAGATTGTTTGAAACATGTTATCTAATATTCTTAAGTGTATTATTAATGAAAATTCAAAAACGAAATCATATTGAATAATATTTTTTCATTAACCTTATTCATCCTTTTGCAATTTCCCCATCAAGATTTTGCGCTCTTCTACACTTAGATCACAAAAATTCTTATCGATCTTCTTCATTTTGTGGATCTGTATGACACAAACTAACCAATACATATTAGTTAAACTTACATATAGTTCAAACATATTAATTTTGTATAGAATTTACAAAGAACTTGCCTTTTTTTCTTTTTTGGATGTGCTATCACTATGCCAATCATATTTTTTGTTACTTGAACTATTCTCACACATTGTTTTTTATCAATATACAACCTATACCATTCAATACAGAATCTATGAAATACATTTTATAAATAAATCACATAATTTTTAGATAAAAAAAAAACATTTGGTTTCTGGTGTGCTTTAATAATATGAAAGCACCAATGCGTTTGATATAGAAAACACACCGACAGGAAAAAAATAAAATTAAAAAAAATAATTTAAATTACAATGGTGTGATATGTATCGATAGCCGCATCGCACCTAGAGTAAAAAAACAGAAACAAAAAATACCATGAATGAAAAAAATAACCGAAAAAATTACACATTGATGAACGCTTTGTTTTTAAAAATTATGTTACAACATTTCCGATGTGCTTTATCAGTAAGTGCACCGATGCGTTATAGTCAAATCGGCACACCGATAACCATAAAATTAAAAAAAAAAAACGTGACAGGGTCGACAGGGTTTGGATCTGATGCAATAAGTGGTCCCCTTGCATCACATGCTAAATGCCTTACATATAAAAACACAAACTCATTAAATCTAAAATTCCTAAAATGAAAAACCCTTATTGTAAAGTGATAGAGGGAGTTAAACCCTAACATGAAATTTTGCAGTCACATAAGCAAGAAGAAGAAAGGGTTTAAGGTAAGTATGAATTTTTTTTGTCTGAATTTTAATTAAATCTAAATAGGGATACAAATTGTAAAAAAAATATTATTAAAATCGAAAATAAGATTTAAAATTTTTACTATGTAGGGTTTTGAGTGAATCATAAAACCCTTCAAATTTAGATCTTCTGAATAATTTTGTTTCTCCAAAAAGGTTTTGATTGAATCACCATACCCTTCAAATTCGGATCTTCTGAATAATTATGTTGTTCCAAAGTATTCTCCTGCTCCACAATGCTCCCGAGTTTGTCTCTCTTGCAAATCTCTCCCCTGTAAATTTTGACAAAAAGATGAAATAGTGAATATCTTAATACTATTTAAAGGACTTTGTGAAAAGGGTTTTGAGTGAATCACCATACCCTTCAAATTCTGATCTTCTGAATAATTATGTTGTTCCAAAATATTTTGTTGCTCCATAGTGCTCCCCGATATGTCTCTCCTACAAATCTCTCCCTTGTAAATTTTGGCAAAATAATGAAATAATGAATAACTTCTTACTATTTAAAGGACTTTATGAAACTATATTTTCAAAAAATAAATTTCCACTCATTTTTTAATTGTAAAAAAACAAAGACGCATATTTGTTTTAGTTTTTCGAAACAACGGTGCGCTAAATATTTTTGGAGCTGTAACAACCCTAGTTGAATAAGTGCTTAAAATTATAAAGTAAAAATTAATTAAGGGATTAATTGTCTTAACAAGGTATTAATTGAACGTAGATTGATCTAATGATATTAATTAAGTAAGTTATTAATTAATTAAAGGTTATAATTGTGATTAATTAATTAATAATTTAACTACAGATTACATTTGATGACATGAGTAATAAATTAAGAGATTAATAATATATGCTATAAAAGGTTACGTACCCAACAAGGGATAAACTGTTAATCCCGAGAAGATAAAACATTAAAGGAAGGATCAGGGACATGGACGAGGGCAGGTAAGGGAGTAAATGCAGGAGTCGGTGGAGGGGGGAAAAGGAAAGGAGGGAGTTGGGGGACTAAGGGATTTTGCAGGGAGCAGAGAGTTTCTGGCAATGGCATTTTGATCAGTTGAGGCACCGGGTTGCTGGAGGTTTTGGGCGGGGGCCAGGATATCCATAGATATCTTGGAGCTAGGTATTTTTCCTAGTTGGCAGGGAGGATAATAGGTCTAAGTGTTGGTCTGTGCATCAAGTAGCAGGAAGGCAACAACAAGGCAGCAAGGCGACATAAATTAGCATCAGAACCAGGTAAATTGTTAAATTTATGTATTGTTTCATTCTTCCATGAAATCATTAATCCTTGATAAATCTAAGTTACTGAAGTTGTTGTTATGAAAATCAATATTATGTTATGAAGTTATTGTCTCATTTTATGAAATAAATTGCTTATGAAATAATGTGATGTTAAATTTATTTGGTTGTTACATTTGGTATCAGAGCATCTTAGTTTGAAATCTAGGCCTGAGGGCCAAAACCCCAAATGCTAACTCCAGCCACGCTTAACCTGTAAACAAAACACGTCAATTTGGATCTTAGTAGAATGTGTCAAGCAACGTTCAGCATGATCCAGTATGACTGATACGGTATCAGAAAAATACTCAAGGTAGTACCCCTACGTTATCCAAGCAAATGGTCTCATATATATCACAAGAAATCGCTTTAGGTAATACCCTTTAACTGGATCATAAATGGCTAACACAGTATTAGTCTGAATATTCAAAGGAACACCCTTTAAAATAGTGGCAGCAAACCAGATAGTTTGAAGGATCACTTCCCACAAAATGGCTACCCTTAAAGCAGCCTGATAAAGCTATTAAGCACGAAAAACAGAGGTGATAACTTAATTTTATTTGAGAAATACTTGTCAATGAGGTTTAGGGTAGAATAGACACTTGAAATCTATGAAAATGTCGAGGGAAGCTTCTATCCAAGGCTTGAAGTTGGCAAGATTCAATAACTACACAAATTATACTATATAAAATGCAATAGGACTTTTGCAA
Source organism: Picea sitchensis (assembly GCA_010110895.2). NCBI lineage: Eukaryota > Viridiplantae > Streptophyta > Pinopsida > Pinales > Pinaceae > Picea > Picea sitchensis. Next base: position 64,626 of record SNQJ01S0041386.1, read on the forward strand.
AACCTTGAAAAGGCCCACTTCATCTCGAACTTACCTAAATGAGAAACTGCCAATGCGCAGCAGGAAAAAGGAAATTTTGAAGACTTGTATTGTGCGAGAATGGTGTAAACTACTTGCCTGTATTAGCCTTGGTAAATTTTAAATAATGTAAAATCTCTTGAACAATAGACCAATACAAATTTTAACCTTGCCAAGAAAGCAATTTTAACACCACGTAATGTTTCATGCAACTAATCATTATCCCAAAGGAGAACTGTCTATTATGCAGGAGAACGGATCTGAGCCGTCAGATCTCGGGCAGATACCCGACAGCCGTCGGATCTACAGGGAGTTGTGAGGGAGTTAAGTCCTCGAGGACAGGAGGAGAAATCTCGACGAGAGGTGTGAAGGCATCGGGATATTGGCGTTCGTGAAATCGGGAGTCATGAGGTTGAGGAAGTCAGGACATTTCAAGTCTCGAAATAGCGGGAATGATCTGGACCATCCGTTTGAAGAGACACGTGGCGAAGATCGAATGACCCGTCGATATATCGGCTACTGGGGTTTTGATTTGGCAGAGGATTTCTGTCATCGGAGCATCGAAAACTCTGAAACAGCGAGAGGCGATCAGGATCGTCCGTTCTTGGGACACGTGGCAGTGATCGGAGCCATCAGGAAAGGTCCCAATAGGAGGTCGTCCATCGGGAAAACAAGAGTCGGGAAATTGCGGATCCCGCGGACAAGTGGTCCTTGCAGTTCGAAAATGCGAGGCCCGATTTTTCAAAAAGTGGAAAGCTTCGTGGTGGAAGCCAACTGTCATTATGGATCAGGATATCGTTAGTCCCGATAACATAGCAGTGAGAGTTGCTAAATCATGAAACGCGATTTCCCGATGGGCCAAGGGACAGCGGGGCTCACGGAAGGTTCAACGGTGGATAGGTGGAAGATTGCATCGCGGATCGGAATATCGTGAGTTCTGTGGACAAAGTTTCCACGCACTACGAAACTGCGAAATCCGAAACCCCAAAAGGAGGGAAGGTCGTGATCATGGGGCAATAGTCATGTGGGCCGAGAGCCTAGCTCGGAGAGCTAGCCGAAGTTACCATGCATCGGAATTCGGAGTTTCGCAAGTCCAGAGGACATGCGCGTTTCAGCATAGAAAACCCTGAATCCCGACGAGGAGTATGACTGAGGTCATATGGGAGGAGGTCACATGGATCATTGGTTTAAGCTATCGGGATTTAAGAAATCGGAGTTTCGGGAAATATGATGACAAGAGACGCGCTCTTATAGAACCGCGAACCCCAAAACCGCGACGTAATTAACTTAGCTCTTAAACCCTCATTAATACAAATTAATTAACTGATGTTTTAAGTAAGACTTAATCGCATCACGAAATCGGATATCGGGGTTTCGTGATTCAAATTGCATCGATCATCTGTTACAGAAAACCACAAATCCCGATTTCTTTAACATTTAAATGAAAAACTCACAAATTTAAAGTTATAACCGATTTAAATAAATTTTAAAGGGGCGCTGAAAATTTATATTTTGTAAATTTTTAAACCATTCATTGTCCAAAAGGAAACGCTAAAAAGGGCATCGTGAATTTTGAAGTGACGAAATTTTTTCTCGAGAAGGAACGAAACCCCGATGGGAAGCCATAGGGCGACGGTCACACCAGAGTAGGTCACATGGACCTCGGTATAGCTGGAAAGGGGTAACGCGCAAGGAAGAGACGTATCAGGATATCAAAAATCCCGTAGACACGGGGGTCATGCATTTCGGCATTGCGATGTCTGAAACCCCAACAGGGGACAAGGCTGTGGCCTTGTGGGATAATGGTCATATGGGCCAAGAGCTTAGCAAGGAGGGCTAATGCACAAAGTACCGTATCGGTATATCGGTGATCGAGAGATTGTGAGGACTGAGGTTCGTGACATCGAGGGTCGGGAAACCCCAAATCCCGACAGGGAGTATGACTCCGGTCACATAGGAGAGGGTCGCATGGACCAAAGAATAGCCAGGGGTGGGGCTAAAGCCAGAGGGTAGCGCATAGGCATATCAGAGATCGGGAGTCTGTGAGGACATGGAACTCTCGGCATCGGGCATAAGGAAACCCCGAAACCCGAAAACTGGGTCGGGGAATTTATCGGTTAGGTGAAAAAGGCCGTGGGAAATACGGGAAGACAATGTATATGCATACATATATATACATCTAACTACATGCATATACACATATGAATAAATTTATAAATACAAATGAAATAAATTGAAAGAAAAATACCAAAATCCGTCCAGAGCTGGAATTACAAGCAAATCATTTTTATTTCGCACTGCAAAATAGGAAATTACCATTTATTACCAAAGTATAAGAAAGGTTCATGCAATTTCTTTACTTGATCAACTCCGCGTTCTTCACGAAGGTACTGAAACTGTGCACAAGCTAGCGGACTGAATCGTACTTCTTACCATACCTGAGAGTGAACCTCGCAAATTGTACGGACTTGGGATTGGTTCCCAATATTTTAAAGAGACTGGACTCCAGGTCCTGGATCTTGTTAGTGACCATATCAATATACTATGTTTCTACAAAAAGAACGGGCAGCAGATACAGCAATGGCCAGCGCTAGCAAGGTGCTCAGAACAATGGCGAGGATGTGAGCCATGGCAAGGGAGATTCTGGAAACCTCTGAATAGATCAAAGGCATATTTGTGGTGGAGAAAGAATGATGCGAGGAAAGTCCTAGCGGATGAGAAAGTGGAGGCAGAGGAAGGGCACGTAGGGATTCGAAGAGCTGACAGGTGTAGAATTTTGGGGTTAGATACGAGGGAACTTGAGGAAGCCAAGCGGGCATGTGGGATCCATGCGTGCCCGAATCCATGTGTGTCCGTTTATTTATTTTTATATTTTAAAGTGTAAAAATAATTTAAAGTAAATGGAATAATTTAGTATAAATAATTTATTTATATATATACAAAGGTCAAGTTAGTTTAAATTAAAATAAAGTTAATTTGGGTTAAACTAGTGTAATAATAATTTTAAAAATTAATTATTTTATTTAAGTGTAAGGTTAATCTACCTTAAAGTTAATTAATGATGTTAGGGCTTAGACTAGGACAAGTGGGAAGGAGGTGGCATATGCACTAGGAGAGTAAGCATAGGAAGTGACTAGTAAGGCACAAGGCTAACGTAGCTACAGGGCAAGGGA
>SNQJ01S0041387.1:2872-49990 GCA_010110895.2 Picea sitchensis
TAGAAGAAACCCCTAGAGAGTGAACACCAAAAAAAAAACCATGAGACCAGACAAACAAGGTTAGAGAGGTATGGATCCCCCAAAATGACGGCTACCGCACTCCTCGGAGCACGATCGCTTCTCCAGGACCTTCCTTCCTCTCTCAGCCCGAAGAACGTAAATGTTTCTCTATTCCCTTATCAGAATGTCTACCCACAGATTCTTCCTTATTCAATCCCCTTTTCTGCACTTGGAGGATCAAAACTTCGCAGCTTCGCGAATTCACTATCAATTCTCTAGGTTTTCAAACCCCCGAGACCCAATGCACCAGTTAACCACTAAATTTCTTCCCCCACTATCAGGATTTCGCTCTATCTCGCCTCGCGACTCATGACCCTAAACAATTGGATTTCCAATCTCCGATACGCGATAAGCCGAGATGCCGAAACTGCGGTCTCGCTCCCTCATGATTTCATCACTCGCGAGATCACTTACTTCCTCCCTCGACTCCCGATGCCTGAGACGTCGATATTCAGGTTATCGCTACCTCGCGACTTTGCCACTCGCGAGGTTAATTACTTTCCCCGTCGACTCCCAATTCCCAAGACGCTGAACCTCCAAAATTTTACGCCACCTGTTTCCCACTATCACCTGTGGCCTACACAACTTACGTGGCTGTCGGAATGTTGTACCTCGCACTCTCGCAACTTCTGTTGCATAAAGTTGGAGTCTTACCTCACGAACTCCCGATATGCCGATCCACGAGTAGAACCCACGCTCCTCGTGATCCCGATCGATGGCTCCTGCCCTTCCCAGCTTCAAACTTCTTCCGCTCCTGCACTGTAGCCTTCTTGCACCTCCACAAGATCCAATGGCCCTTGGAGATTCGCAAAATCTCCTTGGAAAAATTCATCCGTCCGTTCCTTTCTCGTTCAAATCCCCGAATTGAGGAGTTGTTCCTCCACAGAACTCATCACCTTGCGCGCAACCTTGCGACGTTCCTTGCAACCTTCAAGGCACAACTTGTTTACTCCATCCTTCGACGAACTCGAAGGTCTATCCTTCTTGATTTGTTCTCTCAGCTTTCGAGTCCCTTCCGGAAACTCCTTGCATGCACTCCTTGCGGCAAATCTACAAACATGGCTAAGTGTTGAGGTCTTCGATCCTACGCACTCCTGCAACAGAAATCCTTCAATCCTTTTTTCTTAGAATCGCAACTCTGAGTCTTTGTCTAGCCTGCGCACGCATTGCACAGCTCCTGTGCCCAATCTACACTTTTGAGAACTTAGAACAAAAGTTACCTCTGTCTGAACCCTTCTGTCAACACACTCCTTGCGGATGATTCAACTGTACTCCTTGCAGGAATTCTCCAGTTCAAGATAGAGAAACAATTGAAACTAACTCCTTGTTCTCACAGACTCCAATTCAACCATGAAATCACGTACACATCATATAAAAGCAAGTGTATTACAGAAAGCAAAAATTCATGAGCATAACATCATAAATACACAGAGAATAACACAAACCATGGAATTGAATCAAAGCTCTTTCTATTAATTCAATATCTATACATGTGTGTTCTTCATACAGTTCTCTGCATGCTCCTCTTTTCTGCTTCAATAATGCTTCTTCATAATGTTACAATGTACAAAGGAGGGTGTCTATATCCCGTTTCCCTCTCGAGCTCTAAAGCTATCAAATCTAAATTAAATTCCTATCTAACAACATTAAATCTATTAAATGCCTCATCTACCTAAGGATGTGAGCTATCCGCTCAAGGTCCATTACAATATACAAAGTGCACTTCATCAACTCAACACATTAATGTTTACGCAGCAATATCAAGGTGCTTTCAAAAAGAAATTTGTGTTGGCTTGTCCAGCTGTCTTCTGCTTTCCGCGGTGGCTCGCTCGATGTGGGCGATGCTCTTGCATCATACTCCTCGGCTTGAAAACTTTCATGGGCTCCTGTCCATGAGCTCCTACATGGTCTGTCCATGCTTTTGTATCACTGCTTCAGCCTCCCAGCTGGCATCCTCCACTAGGTGATTCTTCCACTTGAACAAATACTCGAAGTATTCTTTTCTTCTGGTCTTCCTACCCACTCGCTTGTTCAGTATGCATTCCATCTGCGACTTTTCTGCTACTGGTAATTGCTTTATCCACTGGATCACTGGTTCCTCAGTTCCAGTCTCTGCTTCTCCAGCCCTATATGGATATAAATCTATGATATTGAATATCAAAGATATCCCGATGCCATCCGCAACTCAATTTCATAAGCATTCTCTCTGAATTTCTTCAGGACTCTGCATGGCCCAATTTTCTTCATCTTGAGTTTATTGTATGTTCCCCTTGGGAACCTTTCTTTGCTCAAGTGCGCCAGGACTAGATCACCAACTTCAAACTGAAGTTGTCTTCGATGCTGATCTGCTCTACACTTATATTCCTGGCTTGAATTCATCAGTCGCTGCTTCACCTGACTGTGAAGTTCCTGCATCGCCTCAGTGAATTCCTCTACACTAGCGCTGCTAGTCGTAGTCTGTTCTGAATCTTGCAATTCAAAAACTCCTCTCGGCTGCATCCCATATACAACTTGAAATGGACTTCTGCCTATACTCTGATTCACCGAATCATTGTATGCAAACTCTTCTTGTGGCAATACATTGTCCCATCTGCTGTGGTTTTCCGTCACGAAGCTCCTCAACAAATCTCCCAGACTTCGGTTGACCACTTATGTATGTCCATCCATCTGAGGATGATACGCAGAACTAAACACCAGATTAGTTCCTATCTTCTTCCATAGCATCCTCCAAAAATTCCCTATGAATTTAGTGTCTCTGTCTGAAACTATGCTTTTCGGCAATCCATGAAGTCTCATGATCTCTTTGAAAAAAAAATTTGCGATGTGAGTCGCATCACTAGTCTTCTGGCATGGTATAAAATGTGCCATCTTTGAAAACTTTTCCATGACTACAAAGATGGAATCAACTCCTCTTTGCATCCTCGACAATCCCAATACAAAATCCATGTTGATCGCTTCCCATGGCCTCTCCAGTATGGGTAATGGTTGATAAAAACCTACATTCTGCTTTCTCCCTTTTGAATGCTGACAAATATGACATATTTCAACAAACCTCTTAACATTTGCATGCATCCCTGGCCAAAAATATGACTCATTCAACTTGGCAAATGTTTTGTCGTGGCCAAAATGTCCTGCTAATCCGCCGTTGTGCTTCTCCTTCAACAGGTTCTCCCTCATGGAGAAATTCGGAATACACAGCTAATTGCCTCTGAACAAAAATCCTTCCTGGGTCATATAATCTATCCAAGGACTCCTATCTCTGAGAACTGGATTCTCAGCTACTTTATACGCTTCTCCAAAGTCTGCATCTCCTGCRTACATATCCCTAAGATTTTCAAAACCCAAGGTTTTGACTCAAAACTCCTGCAGCAACAAACATTTCCTGCTCAAAGCATCAGCCACTTTGTTAGCAGTACCTAAAATGTGTTTAATCACAAACGTGAAATTMTGCATATACTCTACCCATTTTGCATGTTTCTGATTCAACTTCTCTTGTTGAGTCACAAACTGTAATGCATGATTATCATTGTACAATACAAATTCTTTTGGGATTAAGTAATGCCTCCACTTCTTCAATGCCTGTATGATAGCATAAAATTCTTTATCATACGTGGAGTATTTCAGTTTTGCCTCATCCAGCTTCTCATTGAAATATGCGACTGGTTTGTCCTCCTGGCTCAAGACCGCTCCTATGGCATACCCACTGGCATCACATTTCACCTGAAATGTCTTCTGAAAATTCGGCAATACCAGCACTGGTTTCTCTGTGATCTTTCGCTTCAACAGATTGAAGCTCTTTTTAGCCTCTTCTGTCCAATGAAAAGACTTATGTCGCTTCTTCACTGTGTCCATCATCTCTGCGCTAATTCACATGAAATTCCTAATGAATTTTCTGTAGAAACTAGCCAAACCATAAAAACTTCTCACCTCGAACACATTTCTCGGTGATGGCCAATTTTTGATCACTTCTACTTTCTCCGGATCCATCCTCAACTCATTAGCCAAAATAACAAAACCCAAATAAATGAGTTGTGTCTTCATAAATGAGGACTTCTTCATGTTTATCAATAGCTTCTCCTGCTATAGCTTTCTCATCACGATGGCCAAATGCTTCAGATGCTCAACCTCTGATTTACTGTAAATCAGTATATCGTCCAAATAAACAAAGACGAACTTTCCGATGAACTCCCTCAGGACTTCGTTCATCAGCCTCATAAAAGTACTTGGTGCATTTTTCAAACCAAACGGCATAACTAGCCATTCGTATAATCCTTCATTTGTTTTGAATGTTGTTTTCCATTCATCACCTTCCCTCATGCGAATTTGATGATAACCATTTTTCAAATCTATCTTTGAAAAATACGTTGCCCCACTCAGGCAATCCATCAGATCATCCATTCTCGGTACTGGAAACCTGTACCTGATGGTTATCTTGTTTATCGCTCTCGAGTCAGTACACATCCTCCAGCCTCTATCTTTCTTCGGACTGAGTACTGTTGGTACATCACATGGACTCAAGCTCTCCCTGACTAATCCTTTGTCCATCAACTCCTGGACCTGTCTTTTAACCTCTTCATTTTCTTGCGGTGTCAACCTGTACGGGACTTTATTTGGCAAACTAGCTCCCGGTATGAGGTCTATGTGATGACTCACACTCCTCGCTGGTGGCAACGAGTGAGGTAACTCATCCACTATGATGTCAGCGAACTCTTCCAGCAGTTCCTAAACCTCAACTAACAAATCGTCCACTCTTGTGCTAGTCAGAACAATCCTCGGCTTTCTGACCACAAAGAATTGTGGATCCTCTTTCTTCTCCATTTCTGAAAGAAGCTCCTTCCCACTCATGAGAATTATTGTACTGGTTACTTCCGGCTTCACCTCCTTATCCTTTATCGGAAGCAATATATGGGTTCTCCCATTTTTCTCCAGTGTATATGTGTTCATTCTCCCATCATGAATCTCATTTCTGTCATATTGCCATGGTCTACCCAGCAATACATGACATACATCCATGGGAATAACATCACATAAAATCTTATCATTATATCCACCTATTTTGAACTCAACCAAGCATTGTTTGGTAACAGTTACCTGGTGTCCCTTCTGTAGCCATGAAACTTTATATGGACTCGGGTGATCAGTTGTCTCTAGTTCTAATTTCTCCACCATCTCAGTTGAAACAAGATTGTCTGTGCTTCCGCTATCCACAATGACCTTGCACTTCCTATCCTTGGTCTTGCAAGATATTCTGAATAGTCTGGTCCTTTGCACTGAGCTTTCTACCTCCTTCTCAGGTGTCAAAAGGACTTTATGCATCCCTAGTGATCTTCCACTTTCTGCATCTTCTGACTCAGCATCATGCCTCTGCGCTTTTGTGATGTGAGCTTCTCCAATGTCCTTCTTCTTTTCTGGAAAAGTATTTTCATCAGCATAATCACCTTGCTGATCAGTTTGTTGTCCTCTCTGTTCATCGTATGGTTGTCTCTGTGAGGTTCCACCTCTTTCAACCTTACCCTGAGGTTTCTTCCATTCCTCCTTGGGCTTCTGGAATTTTTCCTGGGCAACTGCTTTGCCTCTTGGCTGGCTTCTGCCTCGCCCTCGCTGACCTTGCTTTCGGCTCAGCTTCTCCTCGGATTTCAGAGCCAATTGGTAAGCATCTTCCACCGTTCGGATGGTTAGAATGCTTAATTCATCCTAAATGTCATATCTCATACCATTCAGATATCTCGCAACCTTCTCATCATCGTTCTCCCGATCACCTGCTCTGATGTTCAGTCGATAGAACTCTTCAGTATATTCTTTCACTGTCATCAGTTTCTGTCTCAGGTTCTGCATTCACCTGAACAGTGTGATTTGATAGTCTCTTGGGATGAACTTCGCTTTCATCTTCGCTATCATTCGATCCCAACTTTTGATCTTTTGCTTGCCTTTTCAGCGCCTATCAGCTTGTAGCTCATCCCACCACAATGCTTCATGTCCTTCAAGCACGTCACTGCATTCTTGACTTTCTTATCTTCTTCCACATCTTCATTATCGAAGTATGTGTCAAGAGCCCTAATACAATCTAGCAGCTCTTCTGCATCCAGATTTCCCTCATAGACTGGAATATCCATTTTCGCCTTCACCCCCATCCTAGCAATGGCTTTGATCAACCGCTCGGTTGATGCGTCTTCTGCTGCAACCTCTTCTTCATGTCCAGCTTCCTCTTCAACCTCGGAATCACTAATATCCCCTGCACCAACACCGCGTCTTTGTGTTATCTCCATCTCCTCGAGCCTTGCTCGGAGATCTCTCATCTGCCGCTCCATTTCTGGATTTCTTGCCAGCCTGCCTCTTCTCCTCACCTCCCTATATTCTGGGTCTAGGGACTGTCTTTCTCTTCTTGGTGGCATGGAAAATTCTCTTCTTTTCTATAGAAAGCAAAGAAAATTCCCACTCTGATACCAACTTGACGGCTACCGCACTCCTCGGAGCATGATCGATTCTCCAGGACCTTCCTTCCTCTCTCGGCCTGAAGAACATAAATGTTTCTCTATTCCCTTATCAGAATGTTTACCCACAGATTCTTCCTTATTCGAACCCCTTTTCTTCACTCGGAGGATCGGAACTTCGTGGCTTTGCGAATTCACTATCAATTCTCTAGGTCTTCAAACCCCTGAGACCCGATGCGCTAGTTAACCACTGAATTTCTTCCCCCACTGTCGRGACTTCACTCTATCATGCCTCATGACTCGTGACCCTAAACAATTGGATTTCCAATCTCCGATACGCGATAAGCCGAGATGCCAAAACTGCAGTCTCGATCCCTCACGATTTCATCACTTGCGAGATCAATTACTTCCTCCCTCGACTCCCGATGCCCGATACGCCGATATTCGGGTTATTGATACCTCACGACTTCGCCACTCGTGAGGTCAATTACTTTCCCCGTCGACTCCCGATTCCTGAGACGCCGAACCTCCAAAATTTTACGCCACCTGTTTCCCACTATCACCTGTGGCCTACACAGCTTACGTGGTTGTTGGAATGTCGCACCTCGCACTCTCGCGACTTCCGTTGCATAAAGTTGGAGACTTACCTCATGAACTCCTGATATGCCGATCCACGAGTAGAACCCACACTCCTCGTGATCCCGATCGATGGCTCCTGCCCTTCCCAACTTCGAACTTCTTCTACTCCTACACTGTAGCCTTCTTGCACCTCCGCAAGATCCAATGGCCCTCAGAGCTTTGCGAAATATCCTTGGAGAAATTCATCCATCCGTTCCTTTCTCGTTCAAATCCCCAAAATGACGAGTTGTTCCTCCACAGAACTTGTCACCTTGTGCGCAACCTTGCGACATTCCTTGCAACCTTCAAGGCACAACTTGTTTACTTCGTCCTTCGACGAACTCGAAGGTCTATCCTTCCTGATATTTTATCTCAGCTTTCGAGTCCCTTCCGGAAACTCCTTGCACGCACTCCTTGTGGAAAATCTTCAGACATGGCTAAGTGTTGAAGTCTTCGATCCTGCGCACTCCTGCAAAAGAAATTCTTCAATCCTTTTTTCTCAGAATCGCAACTCTGAGTCTTCGTCTAGCCTGCGCACGCCTTGCATGGCTCCTGTGCCCAATCTGAACTTCTGAGAACTTAGAACAAAAGTTACCTCTGTCTGAACCCTTCTGTCAATGCACTCCTTGCGGACGATTCAACTGCACACCTTGCAGGAATTCTCTGGTTCAAGATAGAGAAACAATTGAAACTAACTCCTTGTTCTCACAGACTCCAATTCAACCATGAAATCACATACACAACATATAAAAGAAAGTGTATTACAGAAAGAAAACATTCATGAGCATAACATCATAAATACACAGAGAATAACAAAAACCATGGAATTGAATCAAAGCTCTTTCTATTAATTCAATATCTGTACATGGGTGTTCTTCATACAGTTCTCTGCATGCTCCTCTTTTCTGCTTCAATAATGCTTCTTCATAATGTTACAATGTACAAAGGAGGGTGTCTATATCTTGTTTCCCTCTCGAGCGCTAAAGCTATCAAATCTAAATTAGATTCCTATCTAACAACATTAAATCTATTAAATGCCTCATCTACCTAAGCACGTGAGCTATCGGCTCAAGGTCCATTACAATATACAAAGTGCGCTTCATCAACTCAACACATTAATGTTTGCGCAGCAATATCAAGGTGCTTTCAAAAAGAAATTTGTGTTGGCTTGTCCAGCTGTCTTCTACTTTCCACATTGGCTCGCTCGACGTGGGCGATGCTCCTGCATCACAAAACAAACTAGATGACCATGACACCAAGTTAAATCCTTCCAATGAGCAACCCGACATAGAGAAACCAAGGAGTTGCATGCCCACATGAAGGACCTCAAAGTGTTGTTTAGGGAAACAACAATGCACACCCAATAATGGACCTCAAAGCTCTGGCCACACCCTCATACCAAAAAATAAAGATAAATCAATGGGCATCCAACACAAAAGGACTTCGATATGATCATACATCAAACCCTGAAAAAATTAGAGCCATCAAAGAAAGGATCTGCAACTAGGAGAGAAACATGACCCAAGAGAGAGGCCATCCACCGAGGAGAGAGCCAGTGAACCATGCAGAAGGAGGAAGATAGATTAATCCGAAAGAGTAGATATGACTGGAAAATGACTCCAAGCCCATCCCAAAACCTCCAAACCGTGCAAGCACCAGGCAACCAAGATGAACCAATATAAATTTGTAGTAGAGAAGCCAAGAGATCCGGATGAACTCACCCTAGCATGAAAAAAAGAGTTGGATCCTGACCCACAGATATGATCTCTTTTAAGGGAGATAAACTACACAGAGGCGGCATAACTCACTAGAATAAGATATATCTTCCATCAGAACTGTAAGAATGCAGAGAGAAAGCCAAAACCAGGCCCAAACAATAGCTGCAAACTTTGGGAAGAGGAAGAAAACGATCTACCGAGCCAGATCCATCACAACACTAGCCAGGATAGATGAAAAGAGTGGGGACACCATGGAAAGATGGACGAAAAATTTGCAGCAGGAGAACCTTAGTCGCTCTATATATATTGCATTTATATGTATTATGTAATTTTTCTAATATTTTTTTATATTTTAATATATACATAATCAATTTTCATTCATTTACACAAACAGACTAGGTTGGAAAGCATGGGATGTGAACTCTCGTTCAATGTCCATAAAAGAATCTAAAGCAATTTTCACAAAAGTGGAAGTGACAGAAATAATTACTCATAATTGTTATTATAGTTAGGGTTTCTTATTAGGGTTTATTTTATTTTAATGTGTAATTTATAGAATTCAATATATTTGATAAAAGATCAAACTCAATTTTCACAAAAGTGGAGGTGACAGAAATAATTACTCATAATCGTTATTATAGTTAGGGTTTCTTATTAAGTTTTATTTTATTTTAATATGCAATTTATAGAATTCAATATATTTGATAAAATATCAAACTCTCTGTAACGACCCCAAATCATTACGATTGAAAGCGAAGTGAAAAGTGCAATTTGTTTTTTTGTTTTAGGCAGGAAGGCATCAATGACACAGTTAACCACACTACCTTACGCTGAACGCCACCCATGCAGATCAGGTAACCGACGACAATGACTCTACACACTAGCACATCGAGCAATTGGACCAGTGTGTGTAAACCCAAAAGAAAGAAACGACTACTCACCTGACACATGACATGACAACGCCTACAAGCTAAGGACAACATCCACAACGGAAACCACAGACACCAGCCAATTTATCATTTGCCTCTATCTGATAGGGCGTGACACGATCCCCTCATCAGGGATCATGTCGTCCACAGGTGATAGGCACGACAATAACCCTGGCACAACCTAACCTATCTGGACGATGGACTCAAGAAAAATTTAATGCTCTAGGAGCCGAATAACCGACCAGAAGACTACACCTATGCCCCCAAGAGATGGGTCAACAAGACGCAGATGACAACACTCAAAATAAAATTTCGTAAGATATTAAATGACTTCACCAACAACCATAACCCAATATCCATTAAGCATGATGTCTAAGTGCGAAGGAGTGAACTATTATAAAAGTATTCATTATCACAAATGTTATCATAAAGGTGAACTAATAAATGCGCTTAACAAATTCAACACGCTTGTCAAAATATAAACTGTCCATTAAATAAGTGATCTACTTAACATTAAAAGTGATCTACGCCATTTATTAAATACTCGACACTGCTGACTAAATTATTTTTGTCTTAAAAATGAGATGTTTCTATCTACTAATTATATCTCTGTCTGATCTTATTAATAACATCCTTAACTATCAGTTTATATAACGCATAGTTAAATGATATCTCTATCTAAGGTATCTTAACAATATGGATCAATTCTTCTACAATTATCTTGATTTTTTTAAAATTAATTTAATAATATAACCAAGGAGGTAGAAGCCTAATAGATAAATGTTGTCCGGATTCATTAATGTCTCTATATTCAAATTGTAAGTTGCCAACATTCACTTGTCCATGATTGTTCCTTAGAAACGTGCTAATATAAAATTACAATGTCTGGAAATAAAAAGAAGCAAGACGTCAATTGTTTCTATGTTTGGAAATAAAAATAAGCAAGACTTTAATTTTTTATATAGGTCTCAGTAATTAATTTTCTATAATTATGAAATAAAAGCCTGGTTGGGTTATTGACCAAAATTTCAAGTGTGTAGTTTTAATCGCTCAACACTATTATAAAGAAAACTATGTAAACTGTTTATTATTTTTCATGAACCTATTTAATTGGATTTTAAACAACTCATTAACATGAACTTGTAATTAAAAGGGAGATTTTTGTGAAACAAATTTTCTTAAGAGAGGCAAAATAAAAACGAGACTCCTTCAATAAAAAAATTCTTATTTAAGAGTGTCGATAATGATGTGGCCATTGTTTCATCCTTAGATATACATGAACTGTGCATGACTAGGTTGTTGCTGTCTATTAAGGTGTGTAACTATATGGGAATAACAACGATATTGGGTATAACAAAACTCGCTGGCAACTATAAAAACTTGCTGGCAACTATAAAAATTTGCTGGCAACTATGAAAATTTCGCTGGCAACTATAAAAAATCTAACTTTATATATCATCCAATTTCAATAACTAAAAAAAAGGGCTTACAATAATGAAAAAACACACACTGTCACACTTAATTATCCATCTTCATCCCAAAAATACAAACCTAAATCTACAATCTAATAATTGGTTACTGAATTTCGGATAAAGGCTCCCTAAAAATAGTTAGTAGAACGTTTAGACTATAAGAAAACATTTGTGAAAAATACCCACTAATAATTGTATAAGCAACAATAATTGTATAAGCAAAACAATTGTGATCAAGACCCAATATTAATAAAAACATGGCACGCACAACCACCCCATCAACGCAGTTAGTAAACACGCAGTCTAAATCAATGCAGCCATTATATAGGCAGTCTATATAAACACAAGAATTCCTGGTGACGAAAATTGTTGTGGGTAAAGTGTGAAAACACAGGCATTCAGGGTGAAGAAAATCGCTATGGGTAAACTGTGAAAACACAGGCATTCAGGGTGACGAAAATTGCTGCGGGTAAAGTGTGAAACTGCTAGCATTTAGGGTGAAGAAAATCGTTGTGGGTAAATACACAACTATAAAAATAATTCGCAGTTAAATAATAGAAGGTTACACCAATATAAAGATATATCTCTAAACAATTATATTGTTGCACCAAAATACCGATTATATAAATTCGCTGTCAATGTTTATCATTAACCTCTATCCATTAATATCGGTTACTGTCTATTACAAAAATCATGGTCCACATATATAAGAGTGTTGTATATATGGGAACACTGTCGGTATACAATATCAATAGAATTTAGGAATTCACTTATATATATAAATACTATCTGTAAAATATGCATTTGTTGTCTAATTATATAATGGATGAATAAGCAGTTAATATATAAGTGAAACATAGAGCAGATAGTGGATAATGCTATCAACAAAGGTAACTTTCAAATAATGAGTTAATCACAGTCACATTAATTTAAAAGGAAACACACTCATTCAAGAGGACAACATTGAGATTTTTCCATTCAAGAGTTGGGAACTGTCATGAAAAATCACAGAGAATAAAATACCCTCTGAAAACACAAAGGTGATATAAAAACGTAGAGGGTATTGAGCTGATCGCAGAGAGAAAAGATAAACAATACGAAGAGGTATTCAATCGCAAGAAGGCGCAAGACAATCATTCATCCAAGAATAATCAACAGGGGTAGACAATTGGGAAACACATCCTTCGCTCGTCATCCATGCACAGAAAAGAAGGGCATTAGAATCTATAGGTTGCTATGCACCGAAGTGACGACCCTCGATTCGGCTCCTGGTCGACTGCTCAGGCATGGAATGAGAAGCTAGGGATGAGGATGAAGTAAAAGAACAACTCTTCACAACAAATCAACAAAACCAAAAGGATGGTCACAACATTCATGGATCGAATGCCAAGGGAATCAAGTCAAACAACGAGCTTAAGGCTGTGGGAAATTTAGGTTCTCAATTAAAATGCTAAGTCCAACACCTTCTTTACACATTTAAAAGTATATAATTGAAAGCGTAAGATCAATAATAATCTACCATGCAGAATAAAAG
Organism: Picea sitchensis; assembly: GCA_010110895.2. Taxonomy (NCBI): domain Eukaryota; kingdom Viridiplantae; phylum Streptophyta; class Pinopsida; order Pinales; family Pinaceae; genus Picea; species Picea sitchensis. Next base: position 15,635 of record SNQJ01S0041387.1, read on the forward strand.
TAAGCATACCATAGCCCAAGGTGACAGCTCCGAGTCGTTGTCCCGTGCACTCCATGCAGCTTCCACTTGCCGACCGATGAGACTTCACCAGTACCTCCTAGCCAATGCTAGGGGTACTCTTCTTTCCCCTTAGCCCCCCGAGCCACAAAGGGGCCACACACACTGAACCAAAGAACAACTAGCTCCCATCTTGCCTCGCAAGACTGAGCTACCACTCCTCACCGAGTTGGGTATCCCAACTCCCACAAGCTAAGTTAGAAAAATCCTCCCCATACATGTGTCACCCATCCCCTTCGTTCCACTAGAAATTAATTTCATTAATTATTTAATTACTCCTATTTCCCTCACCCACCTAAAATCATTCCTAGAATCGCTCCTAGGTGTCTGCATATTCCCTTACACAATTTAATGACTTTCCCCCTTACTAAATTACTAGTTGAGTTCAATTTAGAAAGTTATTAAAGTCAAGATTCCTTGCTAAGTAGGTCATTATGCTTTTTCCTTATGTTTCCCTTTTTCTTTATGTTTCCCCCTTTTTCCCTTAGTTTCCTAATTCTTTTAAATTTCCCTCTTTCCCTTTTTATCTAAACTCAAACTAGTAAGTGTAGAAAATTATCCTTTTCCCCTTTTTCTTTTTAATTAATAAATTTTAATTACCATGTGTAACAAAACAATCATTTCCCTTTTAAAATTTTAAATCCCTTAATAATTTGATTTTAATAATTTAATCAAGTTTCTTACCCCCTTTACGTCACATGTTTAATGATGATTATTATTATTTTTTATTATTTTTTTTACCACAAGTATTACTTTAGACCTGGATTTTAATTTTCAAGGTTGGGCGACATTTTGTTAGGGAAAATGTTTTTAAATCTTTCTTATCACATTATTCATTCTAGGTCCATCTAGGTTTATTCTCTTATTAGTTAACAACGCGACATGCCCTTTAGGACGCACTAGGTGCTCCAAGGGTGCTACTCGCCTCATTATGTTTCCCTTGCGTGACATGCCCTTTAGGATGCACTACGTGCTCCAAGGGTGCCACTCACCTCTTTCCATTTTTCTTGCACGAAGTGCCTTTCAGGACACAATATGTGCTCCAAGGGTGCCACTCTCCTCTTTCCTTTTTTCTTGCACGACGCGCCCTTCAGGACACACTATGTGCTCCAAGGGTGCCACTCGCCTCTTGAATAACTTGGTAGACATCAAAAACCCCTGGAGTCAATACTCCGCCAGGTGATCTTGTGGGAGACTAAGGGCCTCTAAGGAATAAGGCCCCTACCTTATTGTGCACCCCTTAGAATCATCGTGAGTGATTGTCGTAGTCTGCCCTCATGTCATCGTGGGTCTTCTCGAACTAGGTAGTTGATAACCTATAGTTCGAGCCACAACGAGAGTGTTAGTAGGTTGTAGTAGGGCTATTGTCCACACCTCTCCCTCAACGTCGATGGTATTCATGTGTGACCCCTCTACTCCACATGTGATTCTGGTCGATAAGCTATCGTCAACCTGCATCATCAATGAATCATGTAAGAACAAAATCCATAATCGTAACATCTAATCAGATGCACATATGTCATATATATACAACAATCAAACCCCAATAGTCCACTCCCTGACTCAATCCGGAGTCCAAGGGTTTCCTTGATGCCTCAACATCCTCGAGGTCCAAATCCTGCACACTCAGGAGAACCGAGTTAATAGCACTTGTCTAAGTCAATACAACAAAATAACATATAATCACATCCATGATGCCTCATAATAATAATCAACGATCAATGGTATAATAATCCAGATCACTTGCAAGGAAGTTTCCTCAAAGAATAAGTTCGCTCAGTGTACGCAAGAGCGAGATGTTACACTCTCCTTATTAAGGAACAATCCATTTTATGTATCATGCACTTTTGATATACTAGCTACTTTAACTAGTTGTGAATTAAAATGAGTTACATATAACATCACATGTAATAAGGTAATATACTAGCTACTTTAACTAGTTGTGAATTAAAAAGAGTTATATATAACATCATCTATAATAAGTTTTTTCAAAAATTTCAAATTTTAATCGTACAATAAAATATCAAATCAGAAAGGTTTTTTTTAAATAGAAGTGGTTTATAATTGTAAATTAAAAAAGATTGTTTTTTAAAATAGAGGTGTTCTATATAATTGTGAATTAAAAAGGGTTACATATAACATTAGTTTTAATAAAGTTCTCTTTTCCATATTTTTCAAATTTTAATTATAGAATGACTTATCAAATTCATAAGGTTTTTAAAAAAATAGAGGTAACATCATGGTAAGGTCTTTCAAAATATTAAATTTGTAAGTTTTAATATTAAAGTGAAATATTTATAATAATTATAATAATAAATAATAATTTTGAAAATATTGATTATAATAAATTTATCTCTCATTTTATTTAATTTCATATTTTTTTATTGATTAAGGTGGAGATATATGAGCTCTAGCCTTTTCATTTTCATATATACAAGTATTTAAATTTGAATTTGAATTAATAATCCATATTAAAAATAATAAAAAAATAAATACTCTTATTTATTTTTCTAGCTTTAATATATTTAATTATTTAATAATTATTTAATAAAATTTATTATTACTAAAATAAAAATCTTTTCATAAAATTAAATTTTCATTTATATAAATAATGATATTTTAAAACTACCAAAACAATAAACATTTTATACAAAATATCTATTATTATTATTATTATAAAATTAAATTTTCATTTATATAAATAATGATATTTTAAAACTATCAAAACAATAAATATTTTATATAAATTATCTATTATTATTATTATTATTGTTACTATTAAAAAAAAAATCAAATCAAAATTTAAGGAGAAAATGTGGTGTGATAGAGAATTAGAAGAAAAAAGAAAATTAAGGTATTATACAAAAGTAATCAACCATAATCTAGAAGATCAAAATTATCTATTTGTTTTGCCAAGTGTAAAGAAAAAAATAAGCATTGCTAAGACATAGTAAAACTGGGCGTTGGTCAATTCCTAAAACGCCATGGGATGAAAGAGTGTGTCATCTTTGTGACACTAAGAAGGTTGAATATGAAAATAATTTTCTCTTAGATTGTCCAACCTATACCCATATTAGATCTCATTTTCAAAATATTTGTCACACTACCAACCTTCCTAACCTCTTAACTCAAGAAAAGTATGGTGATCTTGGAAAGATTCTCTTAATGCTTTTCGAGCACAGAAACAAAATTCTAAAGAATCACAAGTAAGCACTTACTCTCTTAATGTCTAATAGACCAATTCGATCTTAATGGACATTAATCATCAACAACATGATCATGATCATTATTATTACTACTACTACTTTGTATAAAATATTTATTATTTTGGTAGTTTTAAAATATCAACTTTTATATAAATGAAAATTTTATTTTATTAAAAAACTTTCATTATATTAATATAATAAAGCTAAAAAATAAATAATGAGTATTTATTTTCATAATGTTGATGTTTATCATTTTTTTATGTTTATTATTAATTCAAATTTAAAGACGTGTACATATGGATATTAAAAGTCTAAGACACCTATATCTCTACCTTAATCAATGAAAAATATGAAATTAGATGAAATAAGAGAAGTGAATTTATTGTAATTAATATTCTCAAAATTATTATCAATTATTATAATTGTTATGTATATTTCACTTTATTATAAATATTATGAAGTTAGATGAAATGAGAGGTGTAAATTTATTGTAACCAATTTTTCCAAAAATAAACATAAGCATTAATTATTTATTATAATGTTATTAATTTTTTTTGCTAGTTTGTTTGTGATTTGCGGGACTAACCTGTGGCTTGAGAAACCATGACTCAGGGGCATCTAAGCCGTCAAAATGATCGCAGCCGCACTCCTCGAAGCACGTCCGCCTCCTCAGGATACTCTTTCTATCGGCCTGAAGAACTCAAAGGTTCTTCTGTTTCCCTATCGGGAATCTTCCTTACCCACAGATTCTCGTCGGCGCAATCCCCCTTTCCTTTGCGTGTTGGGGAATCGGGACTCGTGACTTCGCAAGTCTTCTATCGATCACTGGGTTCTCTAATCTCCAAAACTCGATATGTCAGTCAACGTTGACTTCCCCTTTCCTCTATCGGGACTTCGATTCTTTTGCGCCTTCGCTACTTGCGACACCAAACACTCGGTTCTCCAACTTCCGATAACCGATGCCCTGAAATGCCAAAACTTGCGATCTCGCTCCCTCACTACTTCGCCACTCGCGAGATCAAATGACTCCTTCCTCGACTCCCAAGGCCTGAGATGCCGATACTTGCAATATTGCTACCTCGCGACTTCGCTACTCGCGAGGTCAAATAATTTCCCCGTCGACTCTCGATGCCCGAGAAGCCGAACCTCCGATGGTTTATGCCACCCATCCTCCACTATCTCCTATGGCCCACACTACTTACGTAGTTGTTGGGATATCGCATCTCGCTATATCGCGACTTCTGTTGCATAGATTTGGAGTCTCGCCTCACGAACTCCCGATATGTCGATCCACAGGTAGAACCAATGCTCCTCCTGATCCTGATCAATGCTCCTGCCCTCCTGAGCTTCGAACCTTTCCCACACCTGCACTGTAACCTCCTTGCACCTCGCAAGATCCAACGACCCATGGAACTTCATGAAATCTCCTCAAAGAACTTTGTCTGTCTGTTTCTTCCTTATCCAATCCACGAATCGATGAGTCGTTCTTCCACAGAACTCGTCACCTTGTGCGCAAACCTGCGGCGTTCCTTGCAACCTTCAAGGCACAACGTTCTCACTTGTCCTTCAACTAACTTGAAGTCCTATTCCTCCTGAGATTTTCTCAAAACTCTCGATTTCCTTTAGGAACTCTTGCACGCACTCTTTGCGGCAAACCTTCAACAACGCCTAAGTGTTGAAGTTCGATTCTGCGCACACCTGCAATAACAATCTTAATACCTTTTTCTCAGAATCGCAACTCTGAGACTTCGTCTAGCCTGCGCACGCCTTGCACGGCTTTGGTGCCAAATCTGCACTTCTGAGAACTTAGAACAAAATTATCTCTATTTGAACCCTTCTGTCAATGCACTCCTTGTGGACAATTCAACTGCACTCCTTCCAGGAATTCTCTGGTTCAAGATAGAGAAACAATTGAAACTAACTCCTTGTCCCTTCAGATTTCAATTCGACCATGAAATCACGGACACAGCATATAAAAGCAAATGTATGACAACAAGCAAAGATCCACGAGCATAACATCCATACACAGAGAAACAAAACAAACCATGAAATTGAATCAAAGCTTTCTTCTATTATTTCAAATGTCTGTACATGGGTGTTCTTCATACAATTCGCTGCATGCTCTTCTCTTCAACAATGCTACTTCATAATAATCTTACAATGTACAAAGGAGGGTGTCTATATCATGTTTCCCTCTTGCGCTCTAAAGCTATCAAATCTAAAATTAAATTCCTATCTAACTGCATTAAATGTATTAAATGCCGACTATATACCAAAGGACGAGAGCTATCCACTCAAGGTCCATTACAATATACAAAGTGCGCTTCATTAAGTCCATGCATTAATGTTTGCACAACAATATCAATGTGTTTTCAAAATTCGTGCTGGCGCTATTCAGCTGTCCTCCGCTTCCGCGCTGGCTCGCTTGATGTGCTAGCGATGATGCTGCATCATACTCATCGGCTTGAAAACTTTCATGGGCTCCTGTCCATGCTTCTGTATGACTGCTTTGCTTTCCCAGCTAGCATCCTCCACTGGGTGGTTCTTCCATTTGATCAAATACTCATAGTATTCCTTTCTTCTAGTCTTCTTACCCACTCTCTTGTCCAGTATGCACTCCATCTGCAACTTTTCTGCTACTGGCAATTGTTTCATCCACTGGATCACTGGTTCCTCGGTTCCACTCCCTTCTTCTCTAGCCCTGTATGGGTATAAATCTGCAATATTGAATATCATAGATATTTCGATGCCATCCGATAGCTCAATCTCATAAGCATTTTCTCCGAATTTCCTCAGGAATCTGCATGGTCCGATTTTCTTCATTTTGAGTTTATTGTATGTTCCCCTTGGGAACCTTTCTCTCCTCAAGTGTGCCAGAACTACATCACCAACTTCAAACTGGAGTTGTCTCCGATGCTGATCTTCTCTGTGCTTATACTCCTGATTTGATTCTTGCAGTCGCTGCTTCACCCTGCTATGAAGTTCCTTCATCGCTTCTGCGAATTCCTCTGCACTAGCACTGCTAATCGTAGTCTGTTATGAATCTCACAATTCAGAAACTCCTCTCGGCTACATCCCATATACAACCTAAAATGGACTTCTACCTGTACTCAGATTCACTGAATCATTGTACGCGAACTCTGCCTGTGGCAATACGCTATCCCAGCTGCCATGGTGCTCCGTCACCAAGCTCCTCAGCAAGTCTCCCATACTTTGGTTCACCACCTTTGTTTGTCCATTCGTCTGAGGATGATAAGAAGAAATAAACATCAAGTTAGTCCCTAGCTTCTTCCTTAGTGTCCTCCAAAAATGCCCTATGAATTTTGTATCCCTGTCTGAAACTATGCTTTTCGGCAATCCATGAAGTCAAATGACCTCCTTGAAAAATAGGTTTGTGATGTGCGTCGCATCACTGGTCTTCTGGCATGGAATGAAATGTTCCATCTTGGAAAACCCATCCACTACTACAAATACAAAATCAAATCCTCTTTGTGTCCTTGGAAAACCCAATACAAAATCAATGCTTATCGCCTCCCATGGTCTTTCTGGTATGGGCAATGGCTGATAAAAACCTGCATGATGCTTTCTCCCCTCCGAATGCTGACAAATTCTACATCTTTCAACAAATCGCTTGACATCTGCTCGCATCCCCGACCAAAAATATGATTCGTTCAGCTTCGCGAATGTTTTGTCCTGGTGAAAATGTCCTGCTAAGCCTCCGCTGTGCTTCTCCTTTAATAGGTTCTCCCTCATGAAGCATTTCAGAATACACAGTTGATTTCCTCTGAACAACAATCCTTCCCGGATAATATAATCTATCCAAGAACTCCTGTCTCTGAGAACTGGATTCTCAGCTGCTTCATATGCCTCTGCAAAATCTGCATCACCTGCATACATGTCCCTGAGATTATTAAAACCCAATGTTTTGAATCGGAACTCCTGCAACAACAAACACTTCCTGCTCAAAGCATCAACCACTTTGTTAGCAGTACCCGAAATATGCTTAATCACAAACATGAAATTCTGCATATACTCTACCCATTTTGCATGTTTCTGATTCAACTTCTCTTGTTGAGTCACAAACTGTAATGCATGATTATCACTATACAATACAAATTCTTTTGGGATCAAGTAATGCCTCCACTTCTTCAGCGCCTGTATTATAGCATAAAATTATTTATCATATGTGGAGTACTTTAATTTTTCCTCATCCAGCTTCTCGCTGAAATATGCTACTGGTCTATCTTCTTGACTCAAGACCGCTCCTATCGCAAACCCACTTGCATCACATTTCACCTGAAATGTCTTCTGGAAATCCGGTAACACCAACACTGGTTGTTCCGTGATCTTCCGCTTCAACAGATTGAAGCTCTTTTCATCCTCTATTGTCCAGTGAAAATACTTATGCCACTTCTTCACTGTATCCGTCATCGCTGCGCTAATTCCACTGAAATTCCTCATGAACTTTCGGTAGAAACTAGCCAAACCATGAAAACTTCTCACCTCAAACACATTTCTCGGTGATGGCCAATTCTTGGTCACTTCCACCTTCTCTGGATCCATCTTCAACTCATTAGCCGAAATAACAAAACCCAAGTAAATGAGCTCTGTCTTCATAAATGAGGACTTCTTCATATTAATCAACAACTTCTCCTGCTATAGCTACTTCATCACAATGGCCAAATGCTTCAAATGCTCCGCCGCTGATTTACTGTAAATCAGTATGTCATCCAAATAAACAATGACAAATTTCCCGATGAACTCTTTCATCACTTCGTTCATCAACCTCATAAAAGTACTTGATGCATTCGTCAAGCCAAACGACATGACTAGCCATTCGTACAAACCCTTGTTTGTCTTGAATGTTGTTTTCCACTCATCACCTTCTCTCATGCGAATCTGGTGATATCCGCTTTTCAAATCTATCTTCGAAAAATACTTTTCCCTGCTCAGGCAATCCATCAGATCATCCATTCTCGGTGGTGGAAACCTATACATGATGGTTATCTTGTTGATCGCTCTTGAGTCGATACACATCCTCCAACCTCCGTCTTTCTTCGGACTGAGTACTGTTGGAACAACACATGGACTCAAGCTCTCTCTGACCAATCCTTTGTCCAACAAATACTGGACCTGCTTCTTGACCTCTTCATTTTCCTGCGGCATCAACCTGTACATGGATTTATTCGGAAAACTAGNCTTCGGACTGAGTACTGTTGGAACAACACATGGACTCAAGCTCTCTCTGACCAATCCTTTGTCCAACAAATACTGGACCTGCTTCTTGACCTCTTCATTTTCCTGCGGCATCAACCTGTACATGGATTTATTCGGAAAACTAGCTCCTGGTATGAGGTCGATGTGATGACTCACACTCCTCATCGGTGGCAACGAATGAGGTAATTCTTCCACGATGATGTCAGCAAACTCTCCCAGCAGTTCCTGAACTTCATCTGGTAAATCATTCACTCTTGTGCTAGTCAGAACAATCCTCGGTTTTCTGACCGCAAAGAATTGTGGATCTTCTTTCTTCTTACCCTCTGTAAGAAGCTCCTTCCCACTCATGAGAATTATTGCGTTGTTTACTTCTGGATTCACCTCCTTATCCTTTATCGAAAGCAACATATGGGTTCTCCCATTCTTCTCCAGGGTGTATGTGTTCATTCTCCCATCATGAATCACATTTCTGTCATATTTCCATGGTCTACCCAACAATAGATGACATACATCCATGGGAATAACATCACATAAAATCTTATCATTATACCCACCTATTTTGAATTCAACCAAGCATTGTTTAGTAACAGTTACTTGGTGTCCTTTCTGTAGCCACGAAACTCTATATGTTCTGGGATGATCAGTCGTCTCCAGCTCCAGATTTTATACCATCTCCGTAGAAACGATATTATCCGTGCTACCACTATCAAGAATCACCTTGCATACCCTGTCCTTGGTTTTGCAAGCAGTGCTGAACAATCTGGTCCTTTGAGTTGAGCTTTCCACCTCCTTCTTTGGTGTCAAAAGGACTTTTCGCATCATTAGCGATCTTCCGCCTTCTGCGTCTTCAGTCTCAACATCTCGCCTCCGCGCTTCAGTGATGTGAGCTTCTCCTACGTCCTTATTTTTCTCTGGACACTCGTATGACTTGTGCCCATTCTTCCCACATGTGAAACATGTGATTACTCCTCCTCGACCTCTTCCTCTACCTCTGGTATGAGGAAAAGTGTTTGCGTCAGCATAATCTCCCCTCTACTTTGTATGCTGCCCTCTTTGTTCAACATATGGTCCTCGCTGTGAGGTTCCACCTCTCTCAGCTTTACCCTGAGGTTTCTTCCATTCCTCCTTGGGCTTCTAATATTGGTCCTGGGAAACTGTCTTGCCTCTGGGATGACTCCTGCCTCACCCTCGCTGACCTTGCTTATGGCTCAACTTCTCCTCAGCTTTCAAAGCCATCTGATAAACATCCTCTACCATCTTGATGGTAACCATGCTTAATTCATCCTGAATGTCGTATCTCAGACCATTCAGATATTTGGCAACCTTCTCATCATCGGTCTCCCGATGACCTGCTCTTATGTTCAGTCGATAGAATTCCTCAGTGTATTCTTTCACTGTCATTAGTTTCTGTCTCAGGTTCTACATTCGCCTGAACAGCGTAATTTGGTAATCTCTTGGGATGAACTTCACCTTCATCTTCACAATCATTCGATCCCAACTCTTGATCTTCTGCTTTCCTTTGCAGCATCTGTCAGCTTGTAGCTCATCCCACCACAATGCTACATGTCCCTTCAAGTGTGTAATAGCATGCTTGACTTTCTTATCCTCTTCGATATCTTCATAATCGAAGTAGGTGTCAAGAGCTCTAATCCAATCTAGTAGCTCCTCGGCATCCATATTTTCTTCATAGACTGGAATGTCCATTTTCGCCTTTGCACCCATTCTGGAAATGGCTTTGATCAACCGTTCGGTTGATGAATCTTCTGCTGTGACCTCTCCTTCTGCATGTCCAGCCTCCTCTTCAACTTCAGAATCACTGAAATCTCCAGCACCGTCTTCGCATCTCTGTGTTGTGTCCATCTCTTCGAGTCTTGCTCGGAGATGTCTCATCTAACTCTCCATTTCTAGATTTCCTACCGGCCTACCTCTTCTCCTCACCTCCCTGTCCTCTGGATCAGGTGACTGTCTTTCTCTTCTGGATGGCATGGTGAATCTCTTTTCTCTGCTATAGAAATCAAAGAACAACCTTGCTCTGATACCACTTGATCGTAGCCACACTCCTCGGAGCACGTCTGCCTCCTCAGGATCCTCTTTTTGTCGGCCCGAAGAACTCAAAGGTTCTTCTGTTTCCCTATCAGGAATCTTCCTTACCCACATAGTCTCATTGGCACAATCCCCCTTTCCTTTGCGTGTTGGGGAATCGGGACTCGCGACTTCGCAAGTCTTCTATCGATCACTGGGTTCTCAAATCCCCGAAACCTGATATGTCAGTCAACGTTGACTTCCCCTTTCCTCTATCGGGACTTCGGTTCTTTCGCGCCTTCGCTACTTGCGACACCAAACACTCAGTTCTCCAACTTCCGATAACCAATGTACCGAAATGCCGAAACTCACGATCTCGCTCCCTCGCAACTTCGCCACTTGCGAGATCAAATGACTCCTTCCTCAACTCCCGAGGCCTGAGACGCCGATACTCGCAATATCGCTACCTCGCGACTTCGCTACTCGCGAGGTCAAATAATTTCCCCGTCGACTCTCGATGCTTGAGAAGCCGAACCTCCGATGGTTTATGCCACCTGTCCTCCACTATGTCCTGTGGCCCACACTACTTATGTAGCTGTCGGAATATCGCATCTCGCTATATCGTGACTTCCGTTGCGTAGATTTGGAGTCTCGCCTCACAAACTCCCGATATGTCGATCCACGAGTAGAACCAATGCTCCTCGTGATCCTGATCAACGCTCCTACCCTCCTGAGCTTCGAACCTTTCCCACACTTGCACTGTAACCTCCTTGAACCTCGCAATATCCAGCAACCCGTGGAACTTCACGAAATCTCCTCGGAGAACTTCGTCCGTCCATTTCTCCCTTATCCAATCCACGAATCGACGAGTCGTTCTTCCACAGAACTCGTCACCTTGCGCGCAAACCTGTGGCGTTCCTTGCAACATTCAAGACACAACTTTCTCACTTGTCATTCACTGAAATTGAAGGCCTATTCCTCTTGATCTTTTCTCACAACTCTCGAGTTCCTTTAGGAACTCTTGCACACACTCTTTGCGGAAAACCTTCAACAATGCCTAAGTGCTGAAGTTTGATTCTGCGCACACCTGCAGCAGCAATCTTAATACCTTTTTCTCAGAATTGCAACTCTGAGACTTCATCTAGCCTGTGCACGCCTTGCACGGCTCCGGTGCCAAATCTGCACTTCTGAGAACTTAGAACAAAAGTTATCTCTATTTGAACCCTTCTGTCAATGCACTCCTTGCGGACAATTCAACTGCACTCCTTGCAGGAATTCTCTGGTTCAAGATAGAGAAACAATTGAAACTAACTCCTTGTCCCTTCAGATTTCAATTTGACCATGAAATCACAGACACAACATATAAAATAAAATGTATGACAAGAAGCAAACATCCACGAGCATAGCATCCATACATAGAGAAACAACACAAACCATGAAATTGAATCAAAGCTTTCTTCTATTAATTCAAATGTCTGTACATGCGTGTTCTTCATACAATTATCTGCATGCTCTTCTCTTCAACAATGTTGCTTCATAATAATCTTACAATGTACAAAGGAGGGTTTCTATATCCCGTTTCCCTCTTGCGCTCTAAATCTATCAAATATAAAATTAAATTCCTATCTAACTGCATTAAATCTATTAAATGTCGACTATCTACCAAAGGACGAGAACTATCCGCTCAAGGTCCATTACAATATACAAAGTGCGCTTCATTAATTCCACGCATTAATGTTTGCACAACAATATCAAGGTGTTTTCAAAATTCGTGCTGGCGCTATCCATCTATCCTCCGCTTCCGCGCTGGCTTGCTTGATGTGTTTGCGATGCTCCTTCATCATACTCCTTGGCTTGAAAACTTTCATGGGCTCCTGTCCATGAGCTCCTGCACGGTCTATCCATGCTTCTGTATGACTGCATCACTTTCCCAGCTAGCATCCTCCATTGGGTGGTTCTTCCATTTGATCAAATACTCATAGTATTCCTTTCTTTTGGTCTTCTTACCCACTCTCTTGTCTAGTATGCACTCCATTTGCGGCTTTTCTACTACTGGAAATTGTTTCATCCACTAGATCAATGGTTCCTCAGTTCTAGTCCCTGCTTCTCCAGCCCTGTATGTGTATAAATCTGCAATATTGAATATCAAAGATATTCCGATGCCATCCAGCAACTCAATCTCATAAGCATTTTCTTCGAATTTCCTCAGGACTCTGCATGGTCCGATTTTCTTCATTTTGAGTTTATTGTATGTTCCCCTTGGGAACCTTTCTCTCCTCAAGTGTGCCAGAAATATATCACCAACTTCAAACTGAAGTTGTCTCCGATGCTGATATGCTCTACGCTTATACTCCTGATTTGATTCTTGCAGTCGCTGCTTCACCCTGCTGTGAAGTTCCTTCATCGCTTCTGCGAATTCCTCTGCACTAGCACTGCTAGTCGCAGTCTATTCTGAATCTCATAATTCAGAAACTCCTCTCAGCTGCATCCCATATACAACCTGAAATGGACTTCTACCTGTACTCCGATTCACTGAATCATTGTACGCGAACTTTTCCTGTGGCAATACGCTATCCCAGCTGCCATGGTGCTCCATCACCAAGATCCTCAGCAAGTCTCATAGACTTTGGTTCACCACCTCTATTTTTCCATCCGTCTGAGGATGATACGTAGAAATAAACATCAAGTTAGTCCCCATCTTCTTCCATAGTTTCCTCCAGAAATTCCCTATGAATTTTGTATCCCTGTCCGAAACTATGCTTTTCGGCAATCCATGAAGTCGAAAGACCTCCTTGAAAAATAGGTTTGCGATGTGCGTCGCATCACTAGTCTTCTGGCATGGAATGAAATGTGCCATCTTGGAAAACCCATCCACTACTACAAAGACGGAATCAAATCCTCTTTGTGTCCTTGGTAAACCCAATACAAAATCCATGCTTACCGCCTCCCATGGTCTTTCTGGTATGGGCAATGGATGATAAAAACCTGCATTTTGCTTTCTCCCCTTTGAATGCTGACAAATTCTGCATCTGTCAACAAATCACTTGACATCTGCTCGCATCCTCGGCCAAAAATATGATTTTCTCAGCTTCGCGAATGTTTTGTCCTGGCCAAAATGTCTTGCTAAGCCTCCGCTGTGCTTCTCCTTTAACATGTTTTCCCTCATGGAGAATTTCAGAATACATAGTTGATTGCCTCTGAACAACAATCCTTCCTGGATCATATAATTTATCCAAGGACTCCTATCTCTGAGAACTGGATTCTCAGCTGCTTCATATGCCTCTGCAAAATCTGCATCACCTGCATACATGTCCCTGAGATTATCAAAACCCAATGTTTTGACTCGGAACTCCTGCAACAACAAACACTTCCTGCTCAAAGCATCAACCACTTTGTTAGCAGTACCCGAAATATGCTTAATAACAAATGTGAAATTCTGCATATACTCTACCCATTTTGCATGTTTCTAATTCAGCTTCTCCTGTTGAGTCACAAACTGTAATGCATGATTATCACTGTACAATACAAATTCTTTTGGGATCAAGTAATGCCTCCACTTCTTCAGCGCCTGTATGATAGCATAAAATTCTTTATCATACGTGGAGTACTTTAATTTTTCCTCATCCAGCTTCTCACTGAAATATGCTACTGGTCTGTCTTCTTGACTCAAGACCACTCCTATGGCAAACCCACTTGCATCACATTTCATCTGAAATGTCTTCTAGAAATCCAGTAACACCAACACTGGATGTTCCGTGATCTTCCGCTTCAACAGATTGAAGCTCTTTTCAGCCTCTACTGTCCAGTGAAAAGACTTATGCCACTTCTTCACTGTATCCATCATTGCTGCGCTAATTCCATTGAAATTCCTCATGAACTTCCAGTAGAAACTAGCCAAACCATGAAAACTTCTCACCTCGAACACATTTCTCGGTGATGGCCAATTCTTGATCACTTCCACCTTTTCTGGATCCATCTTCAACTCATTAGCCAAAATAACAAAACCCAAGTAAATGAGCTCTGTCTTCATAAATGAGGACTTCTTCATATTAATCAATAGCTTCTCCTGCTATAGCTTCTTCATCACAATGGCCAAATGCTTCAAATGCTCCACCGTTGATTTACTGTAAATCAGTATGTCATCCAAATAAACAATGACAAATTTCCCGATGAACTCTTTCGGCACTTCGTTCATCAACCTCATAAAAGTACTCGGTACATTCGTCAAGACAAACGGCATGACTAGCCATTCGTACAAACCCTTGTTTGTCTTGAATGTTGTTTTCCACTCATCACCTTCTCTCATGCGAATCTGGTGATATCCGCTTTTCAAATCTATCTTCGAAAATTACTTTGCCCCGCTCAGGCAATCCATCAGATCATCCATTCTCGGCAGTGGAAAACTGTACCAAATGGTTATCTTGTTGATCGCTCTTGAGTCGGTACACATCCTCTAGCCTCCGTCTTTCTTCGGACTGAGTACTATTGGAACAACACATGGACTCAAGCTCTCTCTGACCAATCCTTTGTCCAACAAATCTTGGACCGGCTTCTTGACCTCTTCATTTTCCTGTGGTGTCAACCTGTACGCGGCTTTATTCGGTAAACTAGCTCCTGGTATGAGGTTGATGTGATGACTCACACTCCTCATTGGTGGCAACGAATGAGGTAATTCGTCCACGATGATGTCAACGAACTCTCCCAGCAGTTCCTGAACTTCATCTGGTAAATCATCCACTCTTGTGCTAGTCAGAACAATCCTCGGTTTTCTGACCACAAATAATTGTGGATATTCTTTATTCTTAACCTCTGTAAGAAGTTCCTTCCCACTCATGAGAAGTATTGTGTTGTTTACTCCTGACTTCACCTCCTTATCCTTTATCGGAAGCAACATATGGGTTATCCCATTCTTCTCCAGGGTATATGTGTTCATTCTCCCATCATGAATCACATTTCTGTCATATTGCCATGGTCTACCCAACAATAGATGACATACATCCATGGGAATAACATCACATAAAATCTTATCATCATACCAACCTATTTTGAATTCAACCAAGCATTGTTTAGTAACATTTACCTGGTGTCCTTTCTGTAGCCACAAAAATCTATATGGACTGGGATGATCAGTTGTCTCCAGCTTCAACTTTTCTACCATCTACATAGAAATGAGATTATCCGTGCTACCACTGTCAAAAATCACCTTGCATACCCTGTCCTTGGTTTCGCAAGCAGTCCTGAACAATCTGGTCCTTTGAACTGAGATTTCCACCTCCTTCTTTGGTGTCAAAAGGACTTTTCGCATCATTAGCGATCTTCCACCTTCTGCATCTTCGGTCTCAACATCTCGCCTCTACGCTTCAGTGATGTGAGCTTCTCCTACGTCCTTCTTTTTCTCTGGACACTCGTATGACTTGTGCCCATTATTCCCACATGTGAAACATGTGATTACTACTCCTCGACCTCTTCCTCTACCTTTGGTATGAGGAAAAGTGTTTGCGTCAGCATAATCTCCCCTCTGCTCTGTATGCCGCCCTCTTTGTTCAACATATGGTCTTCGCTGTGAGGTTCCACCTCTCTAAACTTTACCCTGAGGTTTCTTCCATTCCTCCTTGGGCTTCTGATATTTGTCCTGGGAAACTGCCTTGCCTCTGGGCTGACTCCTGCCTCACCCTCACTGACTTTGCTTACGGCTCAGCTTCTCCTCATCTTTCAAAGCCATCTGATAAGCATCCTCTACCATCCTAATGGTAACCATGCTTAATTCATCCTGAATGTCATATCTCAGACCATTCAGATATCTGGCAACCTACTCATCATCGCTCTCTCGATGACCTGCTCTGATGTTCAGTCAATAGAATTCCTCAGTGTATTCTTTCACTATCATCAGTTTCTATCTCAGGTTCTACATTCGCCTGAACAACATAATTTGGTAATCTCTTGGGATGAACTTCGCCATCATCTTCGCGATCATTCGATCCCAACTCTTGATCTTCTGCTTTCCTTTGCAGCATTTGTCAGCTTGTAGCTCATCCCACCACAATGCTGCATGTCCCTTCAAGCGCGTAACAACATGCTTGACTTTCTTATCCTCTTCGATATCTTCATAATCGAACTAGGTGTCAAGAGCTCTAATCCAGTCTAGTAGCTCCTCGACATCCAAATTTCCTTCATAGACTGGAATGTCCATTTTCGCCTTTGCACCCATTCTAGAAATGGCTTTGATCAACCGTTCGATTGATGTATCTTCTGCTGTGACCTCTCCTTCTTCATGTCCAACCTCCTCTTCAACTTCAGAATCACTGAAATCTCCAGCACCGACTCCGTGTCTTTGCGTTGTCTCCATCTCTTCGAGTCTTGCTCGGAGATCTCTCATATGCCTCTCCATTTCTAGATTTCCTGCCGACCTACCTCTTCTCCTCACCTCCATGTCCTCTAGATCAGGTGACTGTCTTTCTCTTCTGGGCGGCATGGAGAATCTCTTTTCTTTGCTATAGAAAGCAAAGAACAACCTTGCTCTGATACCACTTGATCGCAGCTGCACTCCTCAGAGCACATCCACCTCCTCAGGATCCTCTTTCTGTCAGCCCGAAGAACTCAAAGGTTCTTTTGTTTCCCTATCGGGAATCTTCCTTACCCACAGATTCTCATCGACGCAATCCCCCTTTCCTTTGCATGTTGGGGAATCAGGACTCGTGACTTTGCAAGTCTTCTATCGATCACTGGGTTCTCGAATCCCCAAAACTTGATATGTCAGTCAATGTTGACTTGCCCTTTCCTCTATCGGGACTTCGGTTCTTTCGCGCCTTCGCTACTTGCGACACCAAACACTCGGTTCTCCAACTTCTGATAACCGATGCGCCGAAATGCCGAAACTCGCGATCTCGCTCCCTCGTGACTTTGCCACTCATGAGATCAAATGACTCCTTCCTCGACTCCTGAGGCCTGAGACGCCGATACTCGCAATATCGCTACCTCGCGACTTCACTACTCGCGAGGTCAAATAATGTCCCCGTTGACTCTCGATGCCCGAGAAGCCGAACCTATGATGGTTTATGCCACCTGTCCTCCACTATCTCCTGTGGCCCACACTACTTACGTAGCTGTCGGAATATCGCATCTTGCTATGTCGCGACTTTCGTTGCGTAGATTTGGAGTCTCGACTCACGAACTCCTGATATGCTGATCCACGAGTAGAACCAATGCTCCTCGTGATCCTGATCAACGCTCCTACCCTCCTGAGCTTCGAACCTTTCCCACACCTGCACTGTAACCTCCTTGCACCTCGCAAGATCCAACGACCCGCGAAACTTCACGAAATCTCCTCGAAGAACTTCATCTGTCCGTTTCTTCCTTATCCTATCCACGAATCGACGAGTCGTTCTTCCACAGAACTCATCGCCTTGCGCGCAAACCTACGGCGTTCCTTGCAACCTTCAAGGCACAACTTTCTCACTTGTCCTTCAACAAACTTGAAGGCGTATTCCTCCTAAGCTTTTCTCACAACTCTCGAGTTCCTTTAGGAACTCTTGCATGCACTCTTTGCGGCAAGCCTTCAACAACGCCTAAGTGTTGAAGTTCGATTTTGCGCACACCTGCAGCAGCAATCTTTATACCTTTTTCTCAGAATTGCAACTCTAAGACTTCGTCTAGCCTGCACACGCCTTGCACGGCTCCGGTGCCAAATCTGCGCTTCTGAGAACTTAGAACAAAAGTTATCTCTATTTGAACCCTTCTGTCAACGCACTCCTTGTGGACGATTCAACTACACTCCTTGCAGGAATTCTCTGGTTCAAGATAGAGAAACAATTGAAACTAACTCCTTGTCCCTTCAGATTTCAATTCAACCATGAAATCACAGACACAGCATATAAAAGCAAATGTATGACAAGAAGCAAACATCCACGAGCATAGCATCCATACACAGAGAAACAACAAAAACCATGAAATTGAATCAAAGATTTCTTCTATTAATTCATATGTCTGTACATGGGTGTTCTTCATACAATTCTCTGCATGCTCTTCTCTTAAACAATGTTGCTTCATAATAATCTTACAATGTACAAAGGAGGGTTTCTATATCCCGTTTCCCTCTTGCGCTCTAAAGCTATCAAATCTAAAATTAAATTCCTATCTAACTGCATTAAATCTATTAAATTCTGACTATCTACCAAAGGACAAGAGCTATCCCCTCAAGGTCCATTACAATATACAAAGTGCACTTCATTAAGTCCACACATTAATGTTTGCGCAACAATATCAAGGTGTTTTCAAAATTCGTGCCAGCGTTATCCAGCTGTCCTCCGCTTCCGCGCTGGCTCACTTGATGTGCTGGTGATGCTCCTGCATGACAAAATCACCTAGGTATTGTACCCGGCCTGAGGCACATCAACCCTTAACATGACTGGATTTTTTGTCCCCACAAGTTTTGAACCGATGACTTAACATCACAGAGTGCGTTAACAACACACTCCATCACATATTGTCCTACACCTCGCGATCTATAATGTTAATTCTTTTTCTTTATATAAAACTTTTATTTATTTATTTTAATTAATATAAATCCATTTTATCTATATAAAAAACTAAAAGATTTAAAAAACATTTACAATTTCACTTGAAGGTTCTAAAATGATTCATTTCTTAAAGAAAAAATCATAATGAACATAGAATTATTATTACTTATGTAAATTTGAAATCAAGGAAAGATAGGTCTATATCTACACTCACTCACAATAAATTTTGGTACAAAGTTAATAAAAATTCAAAATAAAAAAGTACCTCTTAACTTAAAAAAAAAATGTGAATAAGTATTCATAAAAATTTTAATAAAACAAAACCATATTTTGAATATTTTTACAAAGTTTCAAAAATGAAATAGTAATACCAAACACACAATTGCATTATAACATAATAAAGAGTTCTCGACGAACTTACTATGTATTTTCAAAAACTACAAGAACCACATTTAGGTAAAAAGTGGTTGATATACAAACATAATTCTTGGTTTACTATGGTAATGTGTCAAACACAAACCAAAATGTCATTCGACGAACATGCCTCTTTGTTGTAATATGACAAACAAAATGAAATGTTACAACATGGAAAACATAGTAATGTTGCAACCTGTTAAACATAGTAGCGTCACAATGTGATGAACAAAAATTGGCCTCGCAATGTGATGAACATATACATGTTTTTGTAGTGTCGATAGTAACATCGCAATCTAACAAACATAAATAGACATTGCAATGTGTCACACATCGCCTTGTCGTCCCAATGTGAAGAACATTTCCTCACGTTGCAATGTCATGCACATATCTCAACATCACAATGTGATAAACATTTCCAAACATTACAATGTGCTGAACATAGTAACATTGCAATCTACTAAACATAGTAACATCATAATGTGATGAACATATATAGACGTTGCAATGTCATGAACATATACTCCAATCGAAATCTGACGAACATAACACTCTCATCGCAAAATGATGAATAAAGTCCCATCATTGCCATGTGAAGAACATACATGAGCGTTGCAATGTGACAAACATTTCCTTATTGTCGCAAAGTGGCGAACATATCCTCACATTGCAATGTGACATACATATCCTGACGTTGCATTGTGATAGACATTTCCAAACATCGCAATGGGATGAACATCTCCCGATGACTCATTTTGATGAACATTTCCCAACATCGCATTATATCTACTCTCTCCCAACGTCGCAATGTGACAAACATTTCCAAACATCGCAATGTAACAAACCTTTCCCATTTTGACTAAACCTAACAATTTCCTTACATGAACCTACAAATGTGACATTGATGACCAAACCTCAGTATGTGATGAAGTTTGTCCTTTTTCACCTTGTGACGAACATTTCCCAACGTCATAATGTGACAAACATTCCCACTTCCTGGCATTGTCCCAATCACTTATCATCGTCACAATGTGTCGTATGTTTCTTGGCATTGCATTGTGTTGAACATTTTCCAACGTCGCATTGTGACGAACATTTTTCGACGTTGCAATGTGACGAATGTAACGGTCCTCCTCTTAGGATGACAAACCTCTTATAACAAGTGCAATTTTTTTTTTGTGTGTGCGTGTGTACAAGGGTAACAAGACATTATACTCTGCGCCGCCACATGACGACGAATCATGATGCATGCAACTACGATATCAACATAAGGGTCTAAGACGCACATCAACATCTGCTAGCAATGAACAACAATCAACCGACAAAATAATAAGACTGACTAACCGCCCGTCCTACCTTACAATGGTTAGGACCTCCAAGACACATAAGCAACGCTCAAGCCCAGGTTCCCATCGATTTTAACCATTTAAGGTCTCAGGGCTGGTGACTATTCTGAGGAACATGGAGGTATCTACATCCCGCCCGACACAAGAAGACCAAGAAAAAATGTGTACACCCATGTATAATAGCAATAAAACGAGCAACAACTAAATATGTCTAAAATGTAGAGTATCATTAAGGTACGATCTAATTTAGTATTAAACAAAATTTAATGCATAGTTCTAAATTCCAAGGGTGACGCAACCGAACTCCTTGGAGCACAATCGCTCTCACAGGATCTTCTTCTCCCTTCTGCCCGAAGAACTCAAAGGCTCTTCTATTTCCCTTTCGGGAAATCTGCACCCACAGTTTACTTTGCGTGACTCCTCCTCCTTTGCTTATCGAGGAATCAGAACTCGCAGCTTCGCAAGTTCACGGTCTATCTTTGGGTCCTCAAATACCTGAGACCCGATGGCTTTGGTCAATCGTTGACTGTTCCCCCTTGCTATCAGAGTTCTCCCTATCGGGAAATCACTACTCGTGATGTCAAGAATTTGAAATTCCAACTTCCGAATTTCGATGTGTCGATTCCCTGATACACTTGTGGACCTGAATTCTCCACCTTCTATCCTTCTATCGGGATTTCGGAACTCGTGGGATCACGAATATTTATGTCGATGGACTCGAGACTTGCCTTTCCCCGATCCCCGATACGATGCCACCTGTACTCCACTAGATCTCGTGGTCCCACACTGTTGCGTCACCTTTGGAATATCGCGGATCGTGATTATGATGTGAAAGTGTTCTCTATCGTCGAAAACCTCAATTCTCTGAACCCCACTCTTTGGGATCTCTTGACACGCGTCCCACATGATCGATGGTTCTGATCCTGTCGAGATATCGTGGATCGTGATATCGCAACTCCCTTTACAACAACTTGGTGCTTCGACTCGCGATATGCTGATATGCGATGTCACGAGTAGATCTGGCGGTCCCTATGACTCGGGGTCGATGGCTCTGCCCCTCCTGAGCTTCGAACCTCCTCACGCTTGCGCCGATAACCTTCTTGCACCTCTGTAGGATCCAACAGCCCACAAAACTTAGCGAAATCTCCACAAGGATTTCGTCTGCCCGTTCTTCCCTTCAGTGGATCCATGAAATTGATGAAGTGTCTCCCTATTGAGACTCATTCACCTGTTCGCTTGCTAACCTGCGATGCTTATTTTTGGCCTACTCGCACGACTTAGCTCCGCTGTGCTTCAACAACTTTGAAGACTTATCCCTCCTGATATTTGCTTCAACTTTAAGTCCTCGGCAAGAACTTCCTTGCTCGCACTCCTTGCGGAAAATCTTCAACAACGTCGAAGGGTTGAAGTTGTTCGACTCTGCGCACTCCTGCAACAACAGTCTTCAATATTCCTTGCTTAGAATCACAACTCTGAGACTTAGCTTGGCCTGCGCACTCCTTGCACGGCACTGTAACCCGCTTTCACCCTGGGGTGAATGAGAACAAAAGTTAAACTACTTGAGCCTTCTGTCAACGCACTCGTTGTGGACAATTCAACTACACTCCTTGCAGGAATCCTCGCTCAAATAGAGAAATAGTTGAAAATCATTCTCAGTTCCTCTCAGACTTCAATTCAACCATGAAATCACATACACAACATATAAAAGCAAGTTTATAACAGAAAGCAAACATTCATGAGCATAACATCATAAATACACAGAGAATAACACAAACCATGGAATTAAATCAAAGCTCTTTCTATTAATTCAATATCTATACATGGGTGTTCTTCATACAGTTCTCTGCTTGCTCTTGCTCTTTCTATTCAATAATCCAGAATAAATGTTACAATATACAAGGAGGGTGTCTATATCTAGTTTCCCTCTTGGACTCTACGCTATCAAATCTGGAATTAAAATTCTATCTACCAGCATTAAATCTATTAAATGTCATCTATCTACCAAAGGACGAGAGCTATCCACTCAAGGAACATTACAATATACAAAGTGCGCTTCATCAAATCAACACATTAATGTTTTCGCAACAATATCAAGGTGAAATCCAAAAAGAAATCACGCTGGCTTGTCCAGTTGTCTCCTGCTTTCGCACTGGCTCGCTTGACGTGGGCGATGCTCCTGCATCATACTCCTCGGCTTGAAAAATTTCATGGGATCCTGTCCATGAGCTCCTGCATGGTCCTTCCATGCTTCTGTATCACTGCTTCGCTCTCCCAGCTAGCATCCTCCACTGGGTGGTTCTTCCACTTGACCAGATACTCAAAATATTACTTCCATCTAGTCTTCTTACCCACTCGCTTGTCCAGTATGCACTCCATCTGTGGCTTCTCTGCAACTAGTAATTGCTTCATCCACTAGATCACTAGTTCCTCGGTTCTAGTCTCTGCTTCTCCAACTCTGTATGGGTATAAGTCTGTGACGTTGAATATTGGAGATATCCCAATGCCATCCGGCAAATCAATCTCATATGTATTCTCTCTGAATTTCTTCAAGACCTTGCAGGGTCTGATTTTCTTCATCTTGAGTTTATTGTACATTCCCCTTGGGAACCTTTCTCTCCCCAAGTGCGCCAGAACTAGATCACCAACTTCAAACTGAAGTTGTCTTCGATGCTGATCTGCTCTGCGCTTATACTCCAGGCTTGATTTCAGCAGTCGCTCCTTCACCCTGCTGTGAAGTTCTCTCATTGCCTCAGCGAATTCCTCTGCACTAGCACTGCTAGTCGCAGTCTGTTCTGAATCTCAAAATTCAGAAACTCCTCTCGGATGCATCCCATATACAACCTGGAATGGACTTCTTCCTGTACTTCGATTCACTGAATCATTGTATGCAAACTTTGCCTGCGGCAATATGTTGTCCCAACTACTGTGGTGCTCCGTCACCAAGCTTCTCAGCAAGTCTCCCAGACTTCTGTTCACCACTTCTATTTGTCCATCCATCTAAGGATGATAAGCATAACTAAATGCCAAATTAGTCCCTACCTTCTTCCATACGGTCCTCCAAAAATTCCCTATAAATTTAGTGTCCCTGTCCGAAACTATGCTTTTCGGCAACCCATGAAGTCTAACAATCTCTTTGAAAAACAAATTTGCGATGTGTGTTGCATCGCTGGTCTTCTGGCGTGGTATGAAATGTACCATATTTAAAAACCTATCCACCACCACAAAGATTGAATCAACACCTCTTTGTGTCCTCGGCAAGCCCAATACAAAATCCATACTTATTGCCTCCCATGGTCTTTCCGGTATGGGTAATGGCTGATAAAAACTTGCATTCTTCTTTCTCCCTTTGGAATGCTGACAAATTCTGCATCTGTCAACAAATTGCTTGACATCTGTTCGCATCCTCGGCCAAAAATATGACTCATTCAGCTTCGTGAATGTCTTGTCATGGCCAAAATGTCCTGCCAAGCCTCCACTGTGTTTCTCTTTCAATAGGTTCTCCCTCATGGAGCATTTCAGAATACATAGCTGATTGCCTCTGAACAATAATCCTTCTTGGATCATATAATCTATCCATGGGCTTCTGTCTCTGAGAACTAGATTCTCAGCTACTTCATATGCCTCTACAAAATCTGAATCTCCTATGTACATGTCCCTAAGATTTTCAAAACCCAATGTTTTGACTCGGAACTCCTGCAGTAACAAACACTTCCTGCTCAAAGCATCAGCCACTTTGTTAGCATTACTCGAAATATGCTTAGTCACAAATGTGAAATTCTACATATACTCTACCCATTTTGCATGTTTCTGATTCAACTTCTCTTGTTGAGTCACAAACTGTAATGCATGATTATCACTATATAGTACAAATTCCTTCGGGATCAAATAATGCCTCCACTTTTTCAGCACCTGTATGATAGCATAAAACTCCTTATCATACGTGGAGTACTTCAACTTTGACTCATCCAGCTTCTCGCTGAAATATGCAACTGGTCTGTCCTCCTGACTCAAGACCGCTCCTATGGCAAATCCGCTTGCATCACATTTCACTTGAAATGTTTTCTGGAAATCCGGCAACACCAACACTGGTTGCTCTGTGATCTTCCACTTCAACAGATTGAAGCTCTTCTCAGCCTCTGCTATCCAATGAAACGACTTATGCCACTTCTTTACTGTATCCATCATTGTTGCGCTAATTCCACTGAAATTCCTGATGAATTTTCTGTAGAAACTAGCCAAACCATGGAAACTCCTCACCTCAAAAATATTTCTCGGTGATGGCCAATTTTTGATCACCTCTACCTTATTCGGATCCATCCTCAACTCAGTCACTGAAATAACAAAACCCAAGTAAATGAGATCTGTCTTCATAAATGAGGATTTCTTCATATTGATCAACATCTTCTCCTACTGTAACTTCTTCATCACTGTAGCCAAATGCTTCAGGTGTTCATCCTCTGATTTACTGTAAATCAGTATATCGTCTAAATAAACAATAACAAATTTCCCAATGAACTCCCTCAGGACTTCGTCCATCAACCTCATAAAGGTACTTGGTGCATTCATCAAGCCAAATAGCATGACTATCCATTCATACAATCCTTCGTTTGTCTTGAAGGTTGTCTTCCACTCATCGCCCTCTCTCATGTGAATCTGGTGATATTCGCTTTTCAAATCTATCTTTGAAAAATACTTTTCCCCGCTTAGGCAATCCATCAGATCATCCATTCTCAGCAGTGGAAACCTGTACCTGATGGTGATTTTATTAATGGCTCTTGAATCAGTGCACATCCTCCAACCTCCGTCTTTCTTCGGACTGAGTACTGTCGGAACAACACATGGACTTAAGCTTTCCCTGACCAATCCTTTGTCCATCAACTCCTGGACCTATCTTTTAACCTCTTCGTTTTCTTGCGGCGTCAACCTGTACGCGGCTTTATTCGGCAAACTAGCTCCTGGTATGAGGTCTATGTGATGACTCACACTTCTCATCGGTGGCAACGAATGAGGTAATTCGTCCACTATGATATCAGCGAACTCTTCCAGTAGTTCTTGAATTTCTTCTGGAAAATCATCCACTCTTGTGCTAGTCAGAACGATTCTTGGTTTTCTGACCACAAAGAATTGTGGATCTTCATTCTTCTCCACCTCTGTAAGAAGTTCCTTCCCACTCATGAGAATTATTGTGCTACTTACTTTCGGCTTCACCTCTTTATCCTTTATCGGAAGCAAAATATGGGTTCTCCCATTTTTCTCCAGAGTATAGGTGTTCATTCTCCCATCATGAATCACATTTCTGTCATATTTCCATGGTCTACCTAGCAATAAATGACATACGTCCATGGGAATAACATCACATAAGATCTTATCATTATATCCTCCTATTTTGAACTCAACCAAGCATTTTTTAGTAACAGTTACCTGGTGTCCTTTCTGTAGCCACGAAACTTTGTATGGGCTTGGATGATCAGTCATATCTAGCTCTAGCTTCTCTACCATCTCAGTAGATACGAGATTATCCGTGCTACCACTTTCAACAATGACCTTGCACACCCTTTCCTTGGTCTTGTAAGCTATTCTGAACAGTCTGGTCCTCTAAACTGAGCTTTCCACCTCCCTCTCGGGTGTCAAAATGACTTTATGCATCGCAAGCGATCTTCTGCCTTCTGCGTCTTCAGTCTCAACATCTCGCCTCTGCACTTCTACGATGTGAGCTTCTCCTCCAATGTCCTTCTTTTTCTATGGACACTCGAATGACTTGTGCCCATTCTTCCCACATGTGAAACATGTGATTACTCCACCTCGACCTCTTCCTCTACCTCTGGTACGAGGAAAATTATTTCCATCAGCATAATCTCCTTGCTGATCATTTTGTTGTCCTCTCAGCTCAACATATGGCTGCCTCTGCAAGGTTCCACCTCTTTCAACCTTACCCTGAGTTTTCTTCCATTCCTCCTTGGGCTTATGGAATTTCTCCTGGGCAACTGCTTTGCCTCTTGGCTGGCTTCTTCCTCGCCCTTGCTGACCTTGCTTACGGCTCAACTTCTCCTCAGCTTTCAGAGCTAATTGTTAAGCATCTTCCACCATTCGGATGGTTAGCATGCTTAATTCATCCTGAATGTCATATCTCAGACCATTCATATATCTAGCCACCTTCTCATCATCACTCTCCCGATGACCTACTCTGATGTTCAGTCGATAGAATTCTTCAGTGTATTCCTTAACTATCATCAGCTTCTGTCTCAGGTTCTACATTCGCCTGAACAGAGAAATTTGATAGTCTCTTGGGTTGAACTTCGCTTTCATCTTTGCGATCATTAGATCCCAACTTTTGATCTTTTGCTTTCCCTTGTAGTGTCTGCTAGCTTGAAGCTCGTCCCACCATAATGCTGCGTGTCCCTTCAAGCGCGTAACAACATGCTTGACTTTCTTTTCCTCTTCGATATCCTCATAATCGAAGTATGTGTCAAGAGCTCTAATCCAATCTAGTAGCTCCTCTGCATCCAGATTTCCTTCATAGACTAGGATGTCCATTTTCTCCTTCGCACCCATTCTGGAAATGGCTTTGATCAACCGCTCGGTTGATGCATCTTCTGCTGTGACCTTTTCTTCATGTCTAGCTTCCTCTTCAACTTCAGAATCACTGAAATCTCCAGCACCAACTTTGCGTCTCTGAGTTATTTCCATTTCTTCGAGTCTTGCTCGGAGATCTCTCATCTGTCTTTCCATTTCTGGATTTCCTGCCGGCCTACCCCTTCTTCGCACTTCCCTGTCTTCTGGGTCAGGTTACTGCCTTTCTCTCCTCGGTGGCATGGTGTATTCTTCTCTTTTTCTCTGCTACAGAAAGCAAAGAATTTCCCGCTCTTATACCACTCTGACGCAACCGCACTCCTTGAAGCACGATCACTCTCACAGGATCTTCTTCTCCCTTCTGCCCGAAGAACTCAAAGGCTCTTCTATTTGCCTTTTGGGAAATCTGCACCCATAGTTTACTTCGCACGACTCCTCCTCCTTTTCTTATCGAGGAATCAGAACTCGCAGCTTCGCGAGTTCGCGGTCTATCTTTGGGTCCTCAAATCCCCGATGGCTTTGATCAATCGTTGACTATTCCCCCTTGCTATCGGAGTTCTCCCTATCGGGAAATCGCTACTCGCGATGTCAACAATTTGAAATTCCAACTTCCGAATTCTGATGTGTCGATTCCCTGATACACGTGTGGACCTGACTTATCCACCTTCTATCCTTCTATTGGGATTTTGGAACTTGCGGGATCGCGAATCCTGATGTCGATGGACTCGGGACTTGCCTTTCTCTGATCCCTGATACGATGCCACCTGTACTCCACTAGATCTCGTGGTCTCACACTGTTACGTCACCATCGGAATATCGCGGATCGCGATTCCGATGTGCAAGTGTTCTCTGTCATCGAGAACCCCGATTCTCCGAACCCCACTCTTTGGGATATCTTGACACGCGTCCCACATGATCGACGGTTCTGATCCTGTCGGGATATCGCGGATCGCGATATCGCAACTCCCGTTACAACAACTTGGTGATTTGACTCACGATATGCCAATATGCGATGTCACGAGTAGATCTGACGGTCCCTATGACTCAAAATCGACAGCTCTGCCCCTCCTGAGCTTCGAACCTCCTCACGCTTGCACCGATAACATTCTCACACCTCCGTAGGATCCAACGACCCATAGAACTTTGCGAAATCTCCACAAGGATTTTGTCCGCCCATTCTTCCCTTCAGTGGATCCATGAAATTGATGAAGTGTCTCCCTATTGAGACTCGTTCACCTATTCGCTTGCTAACCTGCGATGCTTCTTTTTGGCCTGCTCGCATGACTTAGCTCCGTTGTGCTTCAACAACTTTGAAGACTTATCCCCCCTGAGCTTTGCTTCGACTTTAATTCCTCGGCAAGAAATTCCTTGCTCGCACTCCTTGCGGCAAATCTTCAACAACGTCGAAGGGTTGAAGTTGTTCGACTCTGCGCACTCCTGCAACAACAGTTTTCAATATTCCTTGCTCAGAATCGCAAATCTGAGACTTAGCTTGGCCTACGCACTCCTTTCACAGCACTGTAAACCACTTTCACCCTGAGGTGAATGAGAATAAAAGTTAAACTACTTGAGCCTTCTGTCAATGCACTCCTTGCGGACAATTCAACTGCACTCCTTGCAGGAATCCTTGCTAAAACAGAGAAACAGTTGAAACTCATTCTCACTTCCTCTCAGATTTCAATTCAACCATGAAATCACATACACAACATATAAAATAAAGTGTATAATAGAAAGCCAACATTCATGAGCATAACATCATAAATACATAGAGAATAACACAAACCATGGAATTGAATCAAAGCTCTTTCTATTAATTCAATATCTGTACATGGGTGTTCTTCATATAGTTCTCTCCCTACTCTTGCTCTTTCTGCTTCAATAATCCAGAATAAATGTTACAATATACAAGGAGGGTGTCTATATCCTGTTTCCCTCTTGGACTCTACGCTATCAAATATGGAATTAAAATTCTATCTACTAGCATTAAATCTATTAAATGTCATCTATCTACCTAAGGACGAGATCTATCCGCTCAAGGTCCATTACAATATACAAAGTGTGCTTCATCAAATCAACACATTAATGTTTGCGCAACAATATCAAGGTGAAATCCAAAAAGAAATCGCGCTGGCTTGTCTAGCTGTCTCCTGCTTTCGCGCTGGCTCGCTTGACGTGGGCGATGCTCCTGCATCAAAGGGACAACAGAGTATCATCTAAATTGACATTTAACGAACATTACTAAGCAAGTCTAATGTTCGATAGGATTTAATAAAAAAATATAAGTAATCATTAATCAAAATCTATCTAGTCTGTCAATTATAAACTAGCCATTCATTAAAAACTTACAATATCTTTAATTAGAACTGAATGAGGCATGTTCTCAACACCTGCAAGGATGACAAGGCAGGTTAGAAAAGCAGAGATAGTACTAGCTTAAAAGACATTACATTTGATAGTACCACATTTTGTCCTTCTACACATTCCACATCACCCTTTATTATTTACATTTGATTATTTTATTGTTTCTAAATTACATACAATCCACATTCAATAACTACGAGCATGAATAGACATTGGAATTTTACCCAGTTTTTAAAGTAATTTCATTGTTTTTCCAAATCAATCCTTTGTCAAGTTGTGGAAGGGGTTATGTACTATCATTCACTTATTTATTGGGCTACACCACAAGGTATTATGCATGATCAAAGAATTGACAACATTAATTACTAATCTAACCTTTAACAAGGAGTTCTTTATTATTAGATACTTTTATAAATTGTGTACAAATGTATATGCTATATATCATGATTTAACTAAAGTTGAGTAGTTGATAATCTACACATAAGCACAAGAATTTCATGAGCATCTCCACTATAATAATAATTTATTATTAGTTGTATAAATTACATATTAATCCCTACAATTAACTATACTAAATTCATATGTCATCATCATAAATAATTACTTAACCACCACATGTTTACTCTGGAAAAAAAAAATTAATGTAAAAAGATGCAATTCGTAGGCTCCCAATGATACAAGGTCTTGGTTATTAAGTTACAAATGTACATTTTTCCGATAACAATAATATAGATAAGGAATTAACTTGCCTGTTGATCAACTGCATATCAAGAGGCTTGCCTAAATTCATAAGAATACGATTGTATTAAGACAACCAAGGGATAATGGTTGTGTTCAGGGAACCAAGATAAAAAGGTCATTAATGAAGAAGGTTAACGTTGCACAATCAATGACAGAAATAATATGCTAAATCTATGTTATTCCATAGAAACTTCCATCATAATTACAATTTCCATGATTCATCCATGCAAACCCCCATTAAGGTAAGGTCGATCTATGCTCTCTTAGTTTAGAAATCTTGGCAAGGTGTGAGGGTTTACTGCCAAAACTAATTAATAATCAAAAAAATTTCGCAGACACACTCCCATCCCAACAACTCGCGACCTCACTCTCTAGATATGGTTAATTCACATTTACAGTATTAATTGGGACGCAGACTTAGCAGGAGAACTCAGGCATAATTGTAAGGGCAGTCATAGGTAAAGGAAGAAATAAAAAAAAAAAGGGGCGGTAACCAATCACAAAATGAAATTGCCAGAACACAATGCCAGAACGAACTTGCAGCAACCATTACAAAACGAAATTGCTAGGATACATTGCCAGAATGAATTTGCAGCAACCAATACAAAACGAAATTGCTAGGACACATTGCCAGAATGAATTTGTAGTAACCATTACAAAACGAATTTGCAGTAACCATTACAAAATGAATTTGCCAGAACACATTGCCAGAATGAATTTGCAGTAACCATTACAAACGAATTTTCCAGAACACATTGCCAAAATGAATTTGTAGTAACCATTACAAAACAAATTTTCCAGAACACATTGCCATAACGAATTTGCAGTAACCATTACAAACGAATTTTCCAGATGAGTGGTGCAGACGTAAGGCTATAATTTACAACAACCACATAATGCATTTGCTAAATGAAATCAAGGTTTCAACAAACTTGAATGAAATAAGGAGTTTCAACAATGTTATATAAAATTAAACAACTAGCAAATCGTTAAATGAATTCATGAGTTTCAGCAACGTTATATAAAATTAAACAACTAGCAAATCATTAAAAGAATTCAGGAGTTTCAGCAACCTTGAATGAAATCAGGATTTTCGACAACGTTATATAAAATTAAACAGTTAGCAAATCGTTAAATGAATTCAGGAGTTTCAGCAACATTATATAAAATTAAATAACTAGAAAATCGTTAAAAGAATTCAGGAGTTTCAGCAACCTTGAATGAAATCAGGAGTTTCAACAACGTTATATAAAATTAAACAACTAGCAAGCAAATCCAAGCCTAAGACCTAATACCATCTACTAACAGAAATGAAGAGCGTACCGTTGCCTGATCGCCCACCTCGAATGACTTCGGCGCACTCCATGCCACTCCCGCTCGTCGACCGTCGAGACCTCACTGGTACCTCCTAGCCAATGCTAGGGGTACTCTTCTTCCCCTGTAGCCCCCCGAGATGCAAAGGGGTCACAGACTATCTAGAGGGTACATCTAGCGCCTAGCTTGCCTCGCAAGGCCGAGCTACCACTCCTCTCCGAGCTGGGAAATCCCAACTCCCACAAGTAAATCAGTCAAGTCACTAATCCGACAGCGTAATGTTACGCTAACAACCGATCCCCTTCTTCCTTCTCCTTCCTCTCTTTTATAGAGTTTTCAAACTTCCAAACCCTCCCCAAATCTCAATTAGTTTAAGTTTTAAATAAAAAACTTCTAAAAATTCTCCTTCGTACAAGTGTCATTCATCCCCCTACTTTCCTCCAATAATTATTTTCTTTAATTTATTTATTGTCTCATTTCCCTCACCCACCTAGAGTTACTCCGAAATTTACTCCTAGGTGTCCCTAGATTCCCTTACAGGTTTTAAAAGATTTCCCTAAAAAGAAATTGCTAAATCAGTTCAAAATTAGAAGTTTCTTAAATGTTGATTCTTTCCTAAGTTAGTTTCCCTCTTTTTACCATGAGTTTCCCTCTTTCACTTTTTATGTTGCCTCATTCCCTAGTTTCCTAAATTTTTATATTTCCCTCTTTTACTTTTATTATTAATTTAGTATCTTTTTAAACTATCAAAAGTTAAAACAATTGATTTCTTCTTTACATTTTATCGACAGATTTTATTTAAGTTCTTACTCTCTTCATTTTACCCAAAAATTTATGTAGACCACAATTATTACTTAAGTGGTTTTTATTTTAAACTTTATTATTATTTTTTTTTTGAGATATTTTCTTAAGGGTAGACAAAATGTTACCCTTAGTGATGTTTTAGACTTAGAACTTAGATTTTGGACTGGGAAGCATTTAATTAAGGGAGTTGTTTTTTTTAAATTTCTAAATGTGTTAGTTGTCTTAGGGCCATATAGGTTCGTTCATTTATCATCATCAATGCGACGTGCCCTTCAGGACGCACTACGTGCTCCAAGGGTGCCACTCAAATTTTTTGGTTATTTCACGTGACGTGCCCTTCAGGACGCACCACGTGCTCCAAGGGTGCCACTCACCTCTTTTGTTTCTTTGGTGCGACGTGCCCTTCAGGACACACCACATGCTCCAAGGGTGCCACTCCCCTCTTGACTGAATGGTAGACATCAATAACCCTTGGAGTCAACACTCCGCTAGGGGAACTTGTGGGAGACTAAGGGGTTCTAAGGAATAAGGCCCCTGCCTTATTGTGCGCCCCTTAGAATCATCTTGAGCAACTGTCATATTCTGCCCTCACGACATTGTGTGTCCTCTCGAACTAGGTAATCGTTAACCTACAGTTTGAGCCACGACGGGAGTGCTAGTAGGTTGTGGCAGGGCTACTGTCCATACCTCTCCCTCAACCTCTCTGGTAGTCCTGTGTGACCACTTTACTCCATATGTGAGTCTAGTCGGCAAGCTATCGTCAGCCTGCATCATCAACAAATCATGTCAGAACATGTCCACATCATATCATGATCTCAAATGTACTAATATCACAATAAATCAATCAAACCCAAATAGCACACTCCCTGACTCAATCTAGAGTCCAAGGGGTTCCATCGATGCCTCTCCATCCTCAAGGTCTAAAACCCTGCACACTCAGAAAAACCGAGTCAATAGCACATGTCTATGTCAATGTAGTAAAACAACATGTCATCTACCCATGACACATCATAATCAAAGACAAATGTTTTAATATCATAATAATCCGGATCACTTGTGAGCAAGTGTCCTCAAAGAATAAGTTCGCTCAGTGTGCCACATGTCCCAATGTCTCATTGTGATGAAAATTTTCCAACATCGCATTGTGATGAACATTTCCTGATGTCGCAATGTGAAGAACATGTCCCAATGTTGCATTTTGATGAGCATTTCCCAACATCGCAATCTAACAAATATTTCCCAATGTCGCATTGTAACAAACATCTCCCAACATCGCAATGTCACAAAAAGTTTCCAACATCGCAATGTCACAAACATTTCCCAACGTCACATTGTCATGAACAATTACCAACATTGCAATGTGACGAAAATGTCCCAATGTTTCATTGTGATGAACATTTATGAATGCCGCAATTCGATGAATATTTCCAAACGTCACATTGTGACGAACATTTCCCAGCGTCGCAATGTCACAAACATTTCCCAACATCGCATTGTCATGAACATTTCTTAATGTCTCATTGTCATGAACATGTCCCAACGTCACAATGTCATGAACATTTCCCAACATTCAATTGTGACGAACATCTCTCAATGTCAAACTTTGACAAACCTAGGTTTCAAAGAATCACCATACTCAACCATAGACAACTCAACATTGTCAACTAATGTTAAAATATGGTCACATACATCCATGTACAACCATGGTCAAGATTAGTTACCCATGATCAATGTTTACCATGGTCATGGTCAACCAACTTACATTATCAACTAGCAATTTGATCGAAT
>SNQJ01S0041387.1:58051-72270 GCA_010110895.2 Picea sitchensis
AAAACAATAATTCTACTTATTAAATGTTCCGTTATCAATACAATTAAATCTTGATTATAAATACAACATTTACAAAATACAAATTTTGATCGAAATTTGCAAAATCATTTGTGAATTGTCTTATGACAGCGAAGCTATTATTTTTTATTTTTATAATTTTTATGAGAAAGAAATAAAATGAAATCTATCTAAGCTAAGCAATTAAAATAACAATACTAACTAAAATAAAAATACCAACTATAAATTTGAACTATAGAAATGAACAGAGAGATGTGCTCAGATTACAAGAAATTCATATATTAACTAAACTAATTGAATAATACAAAGAGACTGACCTGTAGTATCGCTTCCTATTTGTCCCGTGCACAGTATTCGATTTAGCTGTTTGATGGGGGAAACCCGCACCAGATTCTCCAAAACTTCACGTAAACACGAAGAAACAATGCTTCTGAATGCTAATGACAGAACAGGTAAAGGAGGTAGCAACAACAATTTTATATTTTACAAATAATCACACTAAGATAAATCCCTCTGCAAAGATTTGTACATAACTGCTAATTTAACAAAGAAGTTTAACCTTCTGCTCATTAAATTGAAACAGGATAATTGTTGTATGTAAAATAAGAGACATCAAATATGGACAATATTTAAACCAAATCATATCAACCTGTAACAAATTATGATATGTAAAGTAGTCAATAATTTGATTACAAACTGAAATGAACAAAACTTGAAATAAAAGTTTAATATATTGAAATCTAAAGCTGTTACAAAACATCCACTTTCATTCCAGTTTGAATCATCAATCCATAGTCTCTGTCTCCAAGCAGCGATGGCTTGTTTACAAAAAATAATAAGAATATAAAGGCCACAGGATGAAACATTCCTTGTGGAAATCATCAAAACTGTTTGCACAAAATATGGGAACAATATCCCAAATTGCTATTCCTATCTAAGACTAACAACCTAATCCCAAAACTGTGTAACAAAAGCAAGTTCTAAAATGCCATTATCTATCCAACTCTCATTGGAATTCATGTGTACCTGTAGATGCACAAAAATAAACGATTTTAGATTGTGTTTAAATTGTAAAATCAACAGAAATTCAAATTTTATGACTAGCTACAGAATCTCACGATTCTGTAGCTAGTCATATTCACAAACATAATCGTATTGAATCAATCCAATCAAAACAGAACTATATTCGATTTATCAAACAAATCTTTTATTACTAATTCAAAGCAAAGCAAACCAAATCATTTATACTAATTCAAAACAAACATAATCGTTCGAAAATCATTGTTGAAATATGATACCTTGGCTTTAGGGATACGATTCAATCAGGCTATTTTCAAATTAACAATGGCAGTGGCTGCCTCAACATTTTTGAACATGACAGAGCTTGTGGTCTTTTGCCTCTTATCGTTAGCTTGTAGTCTATCATTTTCTTTGGTTAACACAGTCACCCGATCCTCCAAGGACTTAACTCGAGATTGCAACAGAGGGACATCTGTATAGTATCGCTCGAGCCATGAGTTGCATTCATTGCACTGTGGTTGATCGGGTCATGTCATTACAGGTGGGGAGTCTTTTAAATTGCCAGGGGTTCCACTGTCAAACTTGATCCCGGGGAAGTTGGGGTCATCCTTAAGGAAAA
This sequence comes from Picea sitchensis, assembly GCA_010110895.2. Taxonomy (NCBI): domain Eukaryota; kingdom Viridiplantae; phylum Streptophyta; class Pinopsida; order Pinales; family Pinaceae; genus Picea; species Picea sitchensis. Next base: position 59,709 of record SNQJ01S0041387.1, read on the forward strand.
GGGGGAGGTTGGATACATAGTCATAGGGATTGATAGAACACAGGCCGTGTGAGTATGGGTACTCCTCGGTCAGAAATCACTCGATTTCAGAATCCAAGTCTTCACTCAAAACAATAGGTTTCTGATCTGTGTTTTGTTTGGGTTTATTGCGAGCACACCTAGATACCCAGTGTGCAACCTTCTTACCCTTGCTATTGACATCGGTATTACCCTTGCCCTTTTTTTTTGCAGGCCTCTTAACAGGCTTAGCACTGTCTTTTAAACATGAGTCAGGCAGGGTGTCGAGTAGGTCATCGTTAGGGTAGGTCGAGAGTTCAACAACGAGTAGGAGGGTAGGAGGGGGCATGACAGGCTCGACAAGGGTTTCAGTGACCACAATTTTGTCCACTTGACCAAATTCAAGAGTGGCAAAGCCATTTCTCAACAAGAAGGCTTCCCAACAGTCCCCACTCAACCTCAGATGATGGACTATGATAATTTTAATCAAACAGTGGTGGAAGAGGCTGGATTTGACTTTCTCCCTCTTAAATTGTTTGGCCATTTTATACAGACTGCGAAGGAGGTAATGAGGCATATTCAAAGGGAAATCTATGAAATTCATAAGCAGCCATAGATGGTAAAGAAAAACTAAACCATATCTACCTTTGCAAGTAACAAATTGCTTAACAATGGCCAACAAATCATGCCATCGAGACTTAAGGGCTGTGACCGGCATACCTTTGTCATAACTGATAATTTTCCTCGAGGTAAATAGGAGCGACCATGGCACTTCATCCACCTTTGAATTCTTAAACCATTTCTTCCCCTTGGCTAGCAAACATGTGGCTGAGCTGAGGAATTCTTCGTTCAATTTGAGTTGGATGTCCCCAACTTTGGCCTTGCATCCATTGAATGTGAGGGAAAACTGTTGAGCAACTGCGAGGTTGAAACCCTCGAATTTTTGAATGAAAACTAACCAGCCATTACTCTCCAGGTCCTCACGAGTGTTATCAAATAAAAATAGCGTTTGGATGCCATTAGGTTCTATGCACACTATAGGAGCCATAGGAGACAACACATGGTCAACAGGGTAGTTGGTGAGGGGGTTTGTTTGGCAGACACAGTACTAACTTCCCACAGGTTTTCCCAAAACAAACAGAGGTAGCCCGAGGTGCAAGGGAGACGTTAATGCTTATGCGTGCGAGGGTGGTGGACTGGATTGAAACCATGCAAAACATTCATGTTGGCATGTACAACCGACGGGGCCTTGGTAATAGATTCATTCAAATCACAATCAAAGCATTATTATCACATAATTGCATAACCAAAACTTGATCCGAATGTTCAAATCAACAATAGCATTTGTATGATATGAAAGAAACCACTATATCAAACATTGCACCAAGTATTTAATCACAAAGTTAATGCATTCTTATGAAACCATTGCACCAAGGAATCTTTTCAAAGACAACAAAATATCATATCACCATTGTATCAAGGATTCAATTAGAGACACCAGAATATCATTGCATCACGAACAAATAAAATGAAACCATATTAACAAAATTCAAATGCAAAGTGAATAAAGGCTTGGTGTTTTGATAAATGTATGATCAATAGTGAGTTGGAGGTAAAAGAATCATGACGACATAAACAAAAAGATCTATAATAATCCAACGATGATTTTAACGCTATCAACATGACTTCCAACTCAAGGTTTTCACGCTTGCAGTCGTGAAAAATGAAAACAAAACATAGGTGTGCGAAAGAGAAATATAATAGTGTCGTTTCGTTTAAAGAATTGCGACGAGTATTGAGGGTTCAAAACCCTTGTGTAGGCAACTTATAAGAAAAAGATAAAACTGTAAAATGGCTGCCAACACATATTGATATGAATGATCAATCATTTTCTAATAAAAGAGTCAATTGGAAGAGATATGAATATATGAGCAACACGACTCCACATTCTTCAAATGCTATTTCCAAAAGGCTTGATTTGAAGGTAGATAAAATCTGCTTGATAGAGTTTTTGAAGAAGTTTGAGGAAGAAATATATAAATACACCAAGCATTCACGTAGATCTTGATGACAAGATCTACAATTCAAACAATCCCATGAAGTGCTTCCACCAGGGACAATTTTGTCTGTAGTTGATTTTGCAGAGAATTACACATTCGTCGCACAAAAATAAATACAGAGTGAATATTATCATTCTGATCAAGTCACCATATTTGTCCACGTTCTATATAGACATGCTCAATGGAGTCTTCCAAACATAGAAAACACCAACAACAATCGACATGTTATTAAAGAATATCACTTTTATATAAGTGATGATTGAACACACGACACATTATGTACAACATTGTTTTGATCAATTTTATGATTCATTGAAAAAACGAAAAATCATATTTGATCGACATTGGATATGGTTTGATGGGTGTGTGGGTCAGTTCAAATCTGCACAATCATTCTATTGGTTATGCCATCTTCATAAAAAATTAAACATTACACATTGTTGGAATTTTTTTGAGACTGTTCATGGAAAAGGAGAACATGACAGTGTAGGGGCATGTATAAAATGAGCACTTCGAAGGTATCAGCTGAACCCTCATGCCGATCGATTTGAATCCACTGAACAAGTTGTTGAATGGTGCAACATGGCGCTAAACCATGAATATCCATCAACAAGTTGTTGAATGGTGCAACATGGCTTAAACCATGAATATAATCCAATAAGGGATGTGCAAGTGTGTCTATATAAATGTTACATGTATGTATGTATTAGATATATAAATTTGAACACATGCAAATTTATATTCAATCTTCTCAATCATTTTCTTGATAGATTTCAAGTTAACAAGTTCTTGTCTTGCATAGTATTTTGCATGTTGGAATTGAAGATGTAAATAGATCAATTTCAACATGACTACCAAGAGTTACCTCGACAGAAAATACATTCACTAAAACAACAAAACGCTAAAATGGGTTTGCAATTTTGATTTAAATGACTTGTTTTTTTCACTTCATAGAGGACAGAGAATCCATAGATATTTGCTAAAATGAAATGCGTGCTATGTTAAAGCTTGGGAGACATATTGTCCTTGATGTAAAAGGAAAATGTCATTTGTAAGCTCAGAGGAGATGGAATAAAATGAAATTATAGTGTCAGCTTGATGGTGATAGAGTGTTTGATCTTGTTAGAGAAGGTAAAATTGTTATGTGAATTTTTTCAAATAACTGTAGACACATACTTCAGATAATCTACATGAATTAATTGTTGTCCAACATATCCAATATTTGGTGTGAGATATTTTTTCCAGCGACAAAATTCCTATAGACAACAATGAGAATGTGAAATATTATTTGATGAGATGCACGGAACAGAAGATGAGGCTATTAGAAGCTTTTGATGATAATGGTTTATATATGAAAGAGGATCCATTGTATTGAAAGGATATTTTCAAGAAACCTATCAAACCTATACTCATGTTCACTTTCAAGACTCACCAAATGACAAGTCACAAGTTATCAATATAGTCATTTGGTATGTGCAACACATATAAAGCTAATAGAAGTTCAATAAAAAAAAAGTTAGAAATGGAAAATGTCCAAAGCTCCATCAAGAATGAATAACTGAAGATGGAATATCATTACGTTTTTAAAACAAACTTGTCACATGTGTACATTCCATAATTTTTAATTTTTCATTGAAAGCACATTCCAGATTTTGATAACTTGTTTTGACTATCTTCAAACATAATTCCACTATGATATTTATAAAATGGTACTATGTATACAAACTCACTCTAGAACTCCAGACCAATTATTACTTAAAAGTATATTGTTAATACTTAGAACCTAATTAGTATAGGATTTAGGAACTGCTAATTTGTATGGAAGTGAAAGAAACATTTGGTAACTTATACCCCTATCAATACCCAAACATATGTCATTGGGGAATTTCACCCTAATTAGTATAGAAGTAAAGACATGCTTGGGGCACAATTTTAATTTACATATATATGATTGAGACAACAACTTAATGAAATTGCATCTTAATTAGTGCTAAAATTATGTTCCTTTGGGATTTAAACAAGAATTAATATAATAACAAGGGAAACACTTATGTGCACCCTGATTTTGAATAAGAGTAAGAGAAGTACTTACAAATTATGACACCCCCATTAATACCCAAAAGTATATTCTTGGGGAATTCCACTCTAATTAGGATATGAATGAGGGAATCACTTGCAAATATATGCCCAAGTATGTTATAACCTAAATTTGTATAAGAGTGAAAGAACCAAGAATCGCTTAGAGTGCACCCTAACTTTAATATAGGATAGAGGAGAACTAAATATTTTAGGTACATGCATTTTATATAATACAAGTTATTTTTCAAGTCAAGAAGTGAAGCATCCTTAGGCACAAGGGATGAAACTAATCCTAACTTAGGCATGCTCACTTCTAGAATACTACTTACACACATCTTTAAGCAATTCTATCCTAATTAATAGACCCATCTCCCATGTCTTATGGAGTTGTCCCTTCAAACCCATAATTTCCAACCATACTCTTTGATTTTCTCCATGTTCATAAATGGGCACACATGTTTAGAAAGCATATAATAGTATATATGCTTTCTAGGTGATTAATTCATGTTAATTACAAAGGGGTCCTTCTCTACGATAAAATTAAAGAAGAGTTGATCATTTCTTCCATTTTAAAGATTTATTTTTACACAAAACATTATTTCTACTAGTTAATTTTTCCATTCCACCTTTTGAATGGTATAATCATATTTTTTTGACAATACACAATGAACATAAAATCAAACATTTAAATTAATACATAGCAAAAAGTATTTAAGACTTTGATGCTTAATTTAAAATGCATTGTAAAAAGAAGGATATACAAAACATGATTTGACAATAGAATCATGTATTTTTTCATATTTTCGAAAGTACAAAGTAAACATAAAATGAAACATTTAAATTAATATATGGCAAAACATTAGTTCATAATAAGTTAATTTCTACTTTTTTTACCATCAATTATGAGAAATTGAATATGAGACAAAAATTGCTATTTTGAATCTAAAATTATGATATATATATATATATATTAGTAATCAAAGTCTGAATATAAAGCACTTTAAAATACATAAGTTCCACATCCATTTTAGGATGATAACAAAACAAAGACATTTAACTCAAAAAATTCTGGAATTCTAAGCCATCCTTTTAAGATAGATCACTTCATACATGAAATTCAAACCTAAAAAAAACAGATTTCAAAAAATTAAAATGTAAATTATTATTCAAACATTAAATAATACAATTCAAAATTATAATTAAATAAAATTGACATACATACCAAAGAGTTAACTGGCCATCCCAACATACTCTTTTCCCACAAAATATATTCTAAACACATTTTCCACCAAATATAATTTAGACATCTGTAAAAATGAAAAAACATAATAAAAATAACACATAGCATATATACTACACAACTAAATATAAAAGAAACAATAACTAATAATAACACAACCAACTTCACTAGCAGTAAAACAAATTTAAGATCTGCCATTTCCCTTAATTTAAGAGTACATGATTTAAAATTTGTAAATCTTATCTAAAATCTCAAAAATTTTAAAAAGAAAATTATGTTCTTGGTAAAAAATTGAATTAGAGAAGCATATAATAATCAAAAATAAATATAGAACTATGTATGAATAAAGTTCAAATTTCCATTAAGCCATTCTTCCAATGAAATACTTATCCTTGTGGATAAAATCCAAAACCCTTCCAAAAATTCTCCTTGTGGATAAGGTCTCAAATCCTTGAGGTGAAATTTCATTGTGTGGATAAAGTCCTAAATCCTTGAGGTGAACTTATCCTTGTAGATAAGGTCCCAAATACTTCAGAGGCAGGAAATTTCATCCCAATTGTGTTCTTGTAAAAAGATTGCAAGTGTTAGAGTTAGATAATAATCCAAAAATAAATATAGAACTGCAGAAGTGAAGATATTTCACAAATCTCCATGTATTAAGCCATTCTATAAATAAATACTTATCTCCTTATGGATAAAGTCCAAAATCTTTCAGGAAATTCTCTCAGGGCATACAAAGTCCCAAATCCTTAGATATAATTCTCATCCTAGGTGTTGTCATTTGATCATATTTACATAGCAATAAAATAATAATCTCCTTAGAAGTTAAATACTTTCTCTTCTTCTGAAGTGGTCATAAAAAACAAATTTCACGATGCCCTTTCCTCTTCAAAACTAAAGCTGACCTATAAATCTCCATTAGCTATGAAATTCTTCCAAAAACTACTTATTATCTAAAAAAGTTCAATAAATCTCCATTTTAAAACCATTCTTCCTAAAAATACGTATCTTCTCTTTCTTCCATGGAATAGATGTTCCTTACATAATACTACCATTCTTGGACAAGACAACAATCTAATCGAGGAAAATTTAGGAACTTTTTGTTTTCTGATGTGGGATAGAATATGTTCTCAAAATATTCAAACATATTCAAGTCTTAAAATTAGGTCTCTTATCATGATCTAACTCCAAATAAGTTTTGAATGTACACCATTTAAGACAATGACAAACTTTATCTAGGGTTCTATATAATTCAAAAATAATTGAGGAAAGATCAAACTATAAATTTGAGAAAACAAAATTTGATAAAAGTCAAGAACATACATTTATGAATCACCTGAATGGACACATCTTTTCCTAATCTAGGTGCTTCCTCAATCCCAATCTCCTTTCCGAACACAATTCCTCGTGTAATTCTCTTCTCCACATTGTCATATAACACATTTCAAATTTGAAAATGTTAAAAAATTATATTCAAAATGTGATTTATATAAAACATTAAATTTAAATGATTTCCAAGACATTAAATGATACCCATGAACTCCCACCCTCTTCAAAAACTCCCAATGAGAATTGAGACAAACTAGCCCAAGTACCGTGATGGAATAGGAGGCCGAATGTCATAACCAAGAACTAAATCTAGGATTCAATGTGTTCACAATTATACAAAATTGTAAATGTTAAGTTGATCTCTTATTCAAAATAGTGGATATTGAACAACTATTATAAAAAGCATACCCGATTCAATCCACCCAAATTCAAACTTGTCGAATCAAGTCTCCTACCTACTGGAGATCTGGGTTAACATATCTCCAAATTGTTATTAATGGCAAGAAGAACTCGAATATTTATATAGAGATAAGGATATCTAAATCTAGAACTCCAAGTAAACTATCATAAAATGTGTCAAACTTTTCCTAAATAGATCAAGCATAACAATCTTCTATTCAGGTCATCATTCCTAATGACCTTCTTCCAACCATCTCGACAAAATTTTACATACTCAGAAACTTCTTCTGCTGACATTGCTTTGTCCAAAAGACTGTTTATCAAATAATCAGGCTCCAGAATCATTTATACTCATTGACGCTTCATGCCAACATGAACACTCATAAAACATAACTTCCAAATTTTCCCCAATTGAATTCCTAGCCTCTTTGCAAACTTCCTGATGTAGCCCGAGCTCCAAAGTGATGCAAATGCCCTCGCTTGGATGAGGTACTTTAGGTTTTGAGGTGTCTTCGGCACGCTACACTGGATATGACCTTTGCACCTATATAATGGCCCTTACTGCACCTATAACATTTGACAAGAGATCAGTATAATCCGAAAGTGCATGTGCAACCCTTACTGCCTATTGGAAAATAGTAAGGAACGCCATCGCTCCACAAATAGTGGAACTCATTGTTCCATGTAGTACTTCCTATATAATCACAGAACGACAGGTAAATGTCCCAGTCAGGTGCTTTTAAAAATATTGCACCTTCAACATTTTCCTATGCTCTCTTTGAAATTGAACATGGAGATGGTGTATTCTTTTGAAACTCTATTTTTTTTACTACTTCCCATTTATTTGGGCCCATCACCTCTGACTTTTTTTTCCTCATCAAATCGATAAAAGTGTCAATGTTTGGACCCATATTTTGACATGCATCCATAAAGTTTTCTAGTGAATGCAAAACAATTTGCAATCTTTGTTTTCTCTCTAGAGGAAGTTCCAAGACCGCCAACCATTTTCTTAACTCTTTTTAACACTTGAGCATCACTCTGCTGGGCCATTTCTTCAGTGTTCCCTTCCTAGGGAAGTTCATCACTAACTTCTTAAGGATAGGTGGATGTTGGTGTCTAATCTTGCCTTCTTCATAACGCTGCCTCCTAAATCCACCTTCACCCTCTCCAAACCAACGACATTTGAATCTTTGTGACATCCACTCTCATTGTTGCCCCTTGATCTAAATTGATTGCTCACACACACATTTGAAAGTAACTTCAAGATTTAACCTCACATAAATTCAAATACAACAACAATATTCAACAAAATAAACAAAATTTACAAGAACTCTAATGTAGGATATTCTCCTCGTCTGCAGCTATTCCCTACATTCTCAGTGTAGGAGTTGATGCGTAACCCATCTAAGAAGGTTGCATCCATAACACTTGTTTGAGAACATTTTCAAGATGATATATTCATAGACTTATTTGATAATCTCCTCATTTTACTGTATTATCGTTGGTCACTCAAATTCTTAGTCGAAGAAGGGGTTCCTCGTCTTCCTTCTTGGGATATCCTGGAGCATTTGTGATGAATGTTTGGTTAATCTCGTGTCGACATCAATTCCTCAATATCTATCCACAATGCAGAGTTTATAAAAAAAATCAAGAGATGTACACAAGTTCAAGCAATTAAAAATGCAGAGATAAATCAAATTTTAAACAATCACACAGAGGTACTCTCTCATTAGAAGGCACAAATACTGGCCATTCATCCATGAATCAACCAACTAAAATATACCATAGTCCATAGACAGCATGGCAGATTCTTATTATTTACTCATCATCCATGCACATAAAAGCAGGCATTTTAATCTATAGTATTTAAACACCAAAGTGATGACTGTTGATTCAAATTCTCATTTAATTGCCTGTGCACGGAATGATGACTAAAGGGATAAATGATAAAAAGATGAAACAACAAACTTTTCACAATAATCAATAAAACCCACACATAGAAGTCATTGAAATTAGAAGTTGGGTCTGCCAAGGGACTGTCATTCCACCCAGAGGTTTATCATTCAATCCACATCAAATAAGAAGATGCAAAAATTAAACATTCATCCTTGAATCATTCAACTAAAAGATAAGTAAGGGATACATAGACAACATGATTTCATTAACTAAGGGATTTCCACTAAGAGATTATATCTAATTGTTACATAAAGAAACCATATTTCCACTAAAGTATTTATTAACTATAAACTCCCTAACCCCCTTTGGGTTTACATTTCTCCATTAAGAGAATGACAAAAACTAGGTAAATTCCAATGTACAGGCACAAGAGACTTTCACTAACATGAAAGAAAACGGTTACCTTATTGTTAATGGGGTTGTATTAAATATGCCACCCCACAACCATTTGAGAAACGGAGAAGGAGATCACCTATAGAACATTGGATATACCATTTAAAATACCTACTAAACATAAACTAATGAAATATCAATCTACTCATGATAGAGGCTTCAGCTAACTAGAAGGTAGGGATAAAATGTTATTTCTAATATAAAAAGCTCTACATGATATAATTACTAGAAAACGTTTCTACTATGAGTGGATGTATCACTAGTGTTAGGTCACATCACCCTCATAACATTATGATTCCTTTTTTTTCCCTCACATATTTCCTACCATGTTTAAATTATGCCTACATATCCAACACAAATCCAATAAGTTGTCAATTTGAAGTTATATTATATGAATATAAATATCATCAATACGATAAGCATTGAATAACTTTGGTCAATATGTATAAATTAATAAATGAGTATAATTTAATTAGTTCCCATCTAATATTATTGTTCCATATATATAGATTCTTGTTCTTGAACTAGAATCATACAATATCACAATAGATTATTCTTTGTTAAGTACAATGCCATATTCACTCTTTGCAATTCATGTCCATCTTACTCATGGTTTTTTATATTTGATAACAAAATGAACTCTACCTTTCTGCAAGATTGCTTTCAGCTCTTTTTCTTTTCATTTAAAGAGCAACAATGCCACAATACTAGTAAATTACACCAACACACAAAATTTTGTAAATATCAACATCCCTAAAAAAAAAAGTAAATATATTTTTATATATTACCAAAGATCTCAAATGATGAATAAATCCAAGGGATATAGGAAAGTGTCATAAGGTATTTACAAAACTAGTAAAAATAGAGCTTCAAATGGAACTTTATGCCTTCCTAGTCAATGGGATGGATGTGTTATTATGTGTTGAATCGTGTAAGAAGTCAAATAGTCAATTAGGTCAGAGTGCGACTAAGTAGGAAGTTTTGTTGGGAAGTTCCACTAGGAGATAACTGACCTAATATGGACGTGATAGATTTACTGAACTATGCATAATTGACTTGAAGATCACATTGAGATAATTAATGGAAATAATGGATGCATGTTTCTAGAAGATGTCAACAAAAAACTAAAAGGTTCTAAAGAATGTTTATTGGTCAATTCTTCATGCAGTATGGTCTATGAGTAGTTGAATGGTTGAGGACTAAGTTGATTTGGGTTCTTGGTAGAATAGCACTCAATGTTACCATGGAATAGATCAATCCTAATGGTTTCTTTGAGGTTGCATATATTAAGCTCAATGAATTGACAAAATGTACAATGGATTACAAGATCAAAAGCAACATGTGTATGGTGCATCAACAATAACTATTGAACCAATTCGTTGTCATTAGGAAGTGGGCATCAAATGACATGTAGAAGTTGAATTGATTGTTCAAGTGGAATGTAAAGAAGAGGAACATTTGTAAAGTTATCTCTTAGAGATGGGCCATAAGAATATGGATTGCTAGAGATTGAGAGAGGGAGGTAGAAGTTTCAAGATTACAATTGACCTCACACTCCCACTAATAACATGAGAAATCTTTAGTAAGTGGTGCACAACAACTTGTTATGCCTTTAATCTTGGCACATAAGAAATCTTGCTTTAATAAGTGGTGAACTCTTATCTGATCACAGATTGGATAATGTTATATTATATAACATATGAACTATACAAATGTTGTATGATGATTGTTCATATTCCTAATATAAATTTTGATGAGGTGATGCAAATGTAATATTTGTGAGGCTTAGTTGGAGTTAGAAATCTAGATAAAATATAGTCATATAAGGTGGCAATTCACGTTGATTGAGAGTAATCATGGCAATAATTTCAAATGTAAGTGCATCATAACCTATTGTAAACATAGTAATGTGAGTTTTAATGGGATATATATTAAAAAGAAGATGATTTTGAGTGATTCTTAATTGTCACAAAATTTATGGTGGTAATGAAGCCTATTTCTACAAATAGTAATGTGAGTTTTAATAACATATATATTTCGAAGAATATGCAATTGAATGAGTCTTTTAATTGTCACAAAATTAATGGTTATAAAGGGTAATTTATATAGATATCCACACTCCCCTCGCATTGTGGGATGGTCATGCTATCCACACTCCCTAGATGTGTGATGACTAATACTAGTTGTCTATTAGAGATATTAGGTCGAAAGGTTTGAAGATTTCACATTTGGATTATCTCTAGAGTTAGTTCAATATTGTCAAAACTCCAACATATTTCAACAAAGGAAGGGATGGGATATGCAAGATGGAATTAAGAGTTTAAAGGGAGCTCAATGATTTACTTTATTTATTTGTTTGCATTATTACTTGTTAACATTTTAAAAATTACATTAGGAACATCGCTTATAAATAGTCTTCTACATATGAGATATGTGTGTACTAGTTATGCCTAAATATCCAACACATACAATATTATGGTTCAATAAACACATTAGTTACTAATGTCTCTAGGTTATTAATGAATTAATTAATAAGTTGTCCATTTGAAGTTATATTATATGAATATAAATATCATCAATAAGATAATAATTAGTTCCCATCTTTAAATATTAAATTAAGTTAAATAATTAGTTCCCATCTAAGACTCTTTTATTTCTATATTAGACTTTATTATCCAAACTGAATTATTCATTATAATTTTTCCTTTAGTCAAAGGATCACTACAATTGGAAAAGACCACCAAAGTGGGAGACAAATTCCTTTTTGAGGAGTTTACAATGATAATAGTCTATGGTTTGGAAGAGAAGCCATATCAAAAGTGAGTGTTGAATTTGGTAGAGAAGCCATATCAAGAGACTCAAAAAAGTGAAATTCATTCAGTTACTGACTAAAAATCCAATCATATTAAATTAAATATTGATCGGATGAATTTCAAGGAAAAACCAAATCTACACAAGTAGGTGCAAAGACTAAAAAATCAGCCATGAATCAATCAACTCAGAGATAAATAAGGGATAGACAACATTGCAAATTCTTATCCTTCACTCATCATCCATGCACAGAAAAGCAGGGCATTTGAATCTATAGGTCTTTAAACACTGAAGTGAC
>SNQJ01S0041388.1:541-16545 GCA_010110895.2 Picea sitchensis
TGTTTTGAAAAGAATAAAATGCTTTCCAACCCCCTAAAGTTCTTTTCTTTCTACAACCATCCCAACTTAAATTTATGTTGAAGTCAATTCCGAGGTATTTGTAGTCTGCAACTTCTTCCAGAATGTTTCCTTCAAAGTAGAACTTCTTCCAGAATGTTTCTCATTTTCGATGAAAATGAGAAACAAGGTGTAGAATGGTTTAACAAGGCAGAAGAGTATTTTAAAATCCATGGTATCAATATTAATGATGAAAAAATCAAGTATGCTTCCATGCAACTAGAAGGAGACGCATACAATTGGTACACGTGGTGGAAGAACAGGTCTTTTTCAATTAGTTGGAATACATTCAAGGACGATTTCTTTAAAAGATTCCAGAGTATCAAAGAAGAAGACTCTTTACAGAACTCACTAGAGTACAACAAAAGGGAAATGTGGACGAATTTACCCGTGACTGGGAAACATTACAAGAGTCCCTGAGATATCAACGGAACGCCTAATTCGGTCACATGTAACCAAACTTAAGTTGCACATCCAAAACGATTTAAAACTACATGATATTACCACCATGGAAATAGCCATATGCAAGGCAAAAGCTGCAGAAATAAAATAAAAAATAAAAAATAAAAGTTTGAAAGGTCACCATTACAAAAATTCGATAAGTTTTATTCACAACAAAAAGAGAGTGATTGTAGGTACTGTGGAGAGAAGTGGTCACATGGACACAAATGTAACACCCAAAAATCATATAGACATGAAGCTGAAAAAGAATCTGACACTTCTCGTAGCAACTCCAACGAGGAAGTAAAAAGGAAAGAAAACAATTGTTGTAGAAGCGGTAAGAAGTAGTTTCCGGGCCATAGATGCACATTCAATCACTCATATCATTGCAAAATTTGTAGATTTCCGAGGAACTAGAAGGCTGCGCAACAAGTCTGTCTTTGACCTCTTGATGGGCACTAAGTTTGAGATAACAAAACTGTCCTTGCTGCTGTTTTAGGACAGCAAACAGGTCTGATATATTCTGCCTTCAAGATTATGGTTGGATGCTCTTTTAAGGTGCCCTTGCAAGTGTTTTCTTAACCAATGTTAGCACATGCATAAACCTCAAAACATACAACACTCCTCTAGGATCTTTAACAATTAAAACAGGCTGCAAATAATTAAGCAAGCATGACAAAAGAACACCTCATTTTTTTGGTCAACATGACCCTGGAAAAACCCCCCATGAAGAAAACCAGTTAGAGAGATAGATATATATTGGAGATCTCAAATCAAATGTTACAACAAGTAAATACACAAGGAACCTGATACAATCCAAGCTTGTCCTCAAGCTTGTAATGGAGTCCCTCAAAACTTGTGTCTGCTAGCCCTTGAAGAATGCACCCTTTGCTCTTTGTGCGCCCTCTTCGATTTGCTATGCCTCTTGCCTTTGCATTTGCCTCTTCCCTTGGACCTTGCCTTTGCCTTTGCCTTTGCCTTGCCTTTGCCTTTGCCTTTTCCTTTTCCTTTTCCTTGTGCCCTCTACACAAGTGTGCCTCCTCTCCTTGGCTTGGTGCACACTAAGAACTAGTACACCCCTCCTCTAGCAAATGCTCCAACATACAAGCATGCACCCTCCTCTAACAAAAGCGCCCTCTCACAAGCTTTGTGCCTCCTCTCCTTGGATGCGCCTACACTAGCTTGTGCACCCTCAAACCCTTGTGCTTCCTCTAGACTTGTGCCCCCACTCACTTGGTGCACCCTCCATCTAGCTCAAGCCTCAAGACTCCATGAAAGCTTCCTCAAGGTAGCTTGCACCCTCCTCCACAAGTGCGCCTCCTTTGACCTGTCCAGACTCCAAACCCTCACTTCCTCTCTTCCTCTTCACTCAACTCTCTCAAGTGAACGATAAGCCTCATCCTTACCCTTTTCCCTCCTTTAGCCTCTCTTTGGCCAAACCTAAAAGACCAATGACCTAGATTCAATCTAGCCATGTCTAATCAATGGGTAAGATTTAATCTCAAAAATCTCACTTAGAAAACCCACTTTCTCAAGTTTCCTTAGTTTGTTTTATATCTATTAATTCACCCACAAAGTGAATTAATTGTCACTTTAAGACTTAAGTGGCATATTTCACTTTTGACTAAAATCTCCTAAGTCGAAGTGAAATTAGAACATAAAGTAAAGTATTAAGGGTAATAGTCTCCCCCTTTGTGTTTAGAGACTCACAAACACAAGGGGACCACTTTCCAAGGTACCCAAATCTCAACAAAATTATAGATGGGAAGGAAGTAGAGGTGGTCGTTGAAGGAGACATGTTGGACACTGACAAAGATGAAAGTTCACCAAAGGTGTCATTAGCCTCAATCACATGCATTAAACAAACGCGTGAGGAAAATGAGTCAAAGGCGTTAGTCCAAGAAGAAGAAGTACAACAACCTATAGTACATTATACCCCGCCACATCTAAGGAGAAAGGGTACTACATGCAACATTATGGCTAGAAAACCCATGATATCGCTTGAGGCAATTACAGGAAAAATGGAGCCAAGTACCCTAAAACTCAAAGGAATCATAAAGGGAAAAAAATAACACAACATTAGTAGATTCTGGAAGTACCCACAATTTCGTGGATATTAATTTCACGAGACAATTAAATTTTTTTGTATACCTTGTGAGGGATCTCATGGTTACAACTGTTGATGGTCAACAAGTGGAAAGAATAGGACGATGCCATAAGGTTTCTATACACATACAAAACTTGGAACTACAAACTAGATATTACACCCTACCTCTTAGTGGAATGGATATGGTGTTAGGAGCAAAATGGTTGATGCAGTTAGGAACCTATGCCACAAACCTTTAAGAAAAATTTATGGAATTCAAATGGCATGGTTAAAACTACAAGTTATATGGTTCCAAAAGCAAAAATCTTCCACTAAATAACTCACAAATCCCACACTTCCGCCACGAACAAGTCTCCTAAATATTCACAAGCAAATCCAAAATCAAGGTGAACCGTGAAACTCCATTAGGGAAGACGAAAACATCTATGATTGCTTTGAGCCTTGAAGACAAGGGGAAGGCAATGTTAAATACATAAATCTAGCTAATTAATAATGAAACTGTTGAAATTAGTGCAGCTGCAAGAGCCATTCTCCTGGAGGATGGCATAAGACCCTAGTTGTGGACTAGGGCCCCCAGCACACTCCTGGGGTTTCTTGGTATGAGACCAAACAGTGAGAGCCATGGCAAAAAACACTAGTGAGGGCCCCCAATATATGACTGGGGTTCTTGGTCTAGGACCAAGCAGTAAGACCCTAGATGTGTTTTAGGGCCCCTGGATGTGTTCCAGGGTATCCTTGCCCAGTGCTTGGATTGATCCTTGGATGTGTTCCTTGGTGGTTGATATAAGTCCCTAGATGTGTTCGAGGGCCCCTGGATGTGTTCCAGGGAACCCTTGCTTAATGCATTGGTTGATCCTTGGTCTTGTACCTTGGTGGATAAGACCCTAGATGTGTTCTAGGGCCCCCAGATGTGTTCTGGGGCAACCTGGTCTTTGACCAAATAGATCTTGGTGAAATACCAAGATGTGTTGATGTGTGATCCTCTTCCTCTCTCCCGGAATGGTCCATGAGACCTAGGAGTGCCTATGAAGATGGACATGACCACATTGTTGATGTACCCTCTTATGCAGTGAAGATAAAGTTTATAGGTCATTAAGAGACTCATGTGGACATGTTTTGCCATTATGGACCCCCCTTGACTTTGTTTAAAAAGGATCCCCCTTGTTGTCTTGCTTTCCCTCTTTTTTTATGTGATTGGGGTTTTTATAATTTATATTAATATTAAATTTTAATTGACATTTTAATTAATATTTATATTAATTAATTGTCAATATTTAATTATTATTATATTTACCCTAACCCCTCTCCCTAGCTATAAAAGGAACCCTACCCTCTAGCATTATTACTCACTCTCTCCTCACTCTCCTATAGTTGCAGCTACCTCAATTACTCTCTTTTGTTGGTGCGGCCTCTCCTTTGGTTATCAGTTTCAGATCTGAGATTTTTTATTGGTCTTGGTGTTGGCTGGAAGCTCCTTCTTGGTGTCTGCTGGTGTATAGGGTGCATGCGGCCCCCTCCTGTGGCTGTCGGACCTGTCCTTTAGAGCTACAACCCTGTGTATAAGAGCCGCGGCACCCTCCTTTGGCTGCCAGGTCTGTATTGAGAGCCGCGGCACCCCTTTCTTTGACTGCCAGGCTTGTGTTTAGTAGTGCGGCTCTCTTCTTGGCTGCCGAGTGTTGAGCTGAGGCTCTTGTGAGAGTTTCTACTTGCTGTCCAGATTTATCCTATGCTGTCTTCTTGTCTGTGGAGGGTTTGCTGCTTCAGTTTGCTGTTTTGAGGGTTTGTTGTTTCATGCTCTTGCTGTCTCAAGTTGTGAACAGAATCTTTTTGTGGTCTATACTTTGGCAAAACTGTCCCACAGTCCATATTGATGGAGATCAAACCCTAGAGGTTTGATCCATGAACCTAAACTAATTTCTGAGCATATTTTCAGAGGCATACATCCACACATGTGACAGGTACATCTTTCATTGATCAGGAGGTAAGCTTGAGGTTTGTTTTTACACTCAGAAATTTTGATTATCTTCAGAATTTAATTTAGATCTGTTTATATCATTTCTTACATGTGCTGATCTAGTAAACAGAAAATTTTCAAAAGCATTTTGTTTTCCATTTTTTCCCTAATTCTAACAGAAACAATAAATACATAAACATAGTGGAAGGCAATGTTACATACATAAATCTAGCTAATTAATAATGAAACAATAAATACATAAACATAGGAACCCAAAATAAATAATAATAAAATAGAATATTATAAAGTCACCTGTTTAATTACAAGACGTGACTTTTAGTGAAAAGGCACCCGCTTATGGTATTTATACGGGACCTCTCATTGTAATTCACCATCTCTTATTCATTCATTCTTACATACATCAAATATTTTTGTCTCAATGCATTGAGAAAACTTAATTATTAAGTGTGTGCGCTTCACCATGTTATGTCATTTTCCTGCACTTGCTTCTATACTTGTAATGCTTTACGAAAAGCTCTCAAATACCTCCTCACCATCTTACCAACATCTCATCCTATTTTTACAAATTCACTCATCTTCTGCTTTACTAACTACTTATGGGAGGCGACATTTTCCTATATTTTTCCCTTACCTCCTTGCATTCCTCATTGAACCAAGGGTTCAACAGAAAGCTCTTAGAGGATTTCCTTCCTCTTCCTTCCCTCTTAGATTAGAGCTCTCAAAGGCTGAGTGGATAGGCTCCATTAGCTCCCTTCATTTATCTTCCACCCCACCGGTTGTATTCATGAATCCAGTTTGGCAGCAATTTTCTCAATTCAGCACTCAATTTTTCTGCATTCTCCTTGCTGATATCAATTTTGAGTTGCCGATTCTTTGAATTGTTGCTGATTTTCTGACACCTCTTTCAGCCATTGAATTCATACAAACAACAAGTCACGGTCTGATGTCATCTCCTCATGGCATTAGCAAATTGTGAGGTTTGAAATTTTGTCTATAGTGCAGTTGAAATCGTGATGTATATTATTCAATATGTCAAAAACAAGAGACAAAACTAATATGTCCCATGGGAAAGACAATCACTTTTACAACCAACATTATCTTAAGACAACTAAACCGAGTTAGCACTTTTCATACTTTAAGTTTATTTATTAGTCACATGTGAGACTTTATGACATTATGTCCTATGTCACATTATTATCTAATTCTAATACCTAGGAAATACGACAATATATTAATTAGATATACTGATTCTATCATTATTTACCACCAAATTAGCTTAGCATTTGATATGAACACTGAAAAATTGTAAAAACCAGTGTTGCAAACATCGGCATCGGCAAAATATCACCGAGGGTCCGAAAACGAAAATATCTGCAAACATCGGGGAAAATATCAAAAAATGTCGTAAGAATGAAAAACAATTTTGTAAGAATGAAAATATCGGAAAATATCGCCGACCCTGATTTTGCCGATAATATCACCAACATCGCGATATTATCGTGATGTTGGTAACACTGCCAAAAACACATTAATTGTTGGATGTCATGAATTAATGGTTCCAAGTTCCAGTTGACCTATAGACAATTCTTTCCAGGTTTCATGACCGCTTCAATCATAAATTTTGAATCTCCTTCTTGTAACAGTACTTCAATATCAAAATTAATGGCAATCTTGAGACCTTCCTTCGCTACAATTGCTTCTGCTATATTATTCACAGTCTCTCCTATATTTTAAACATAAATGAAACTAGGATCACCTAGACAATTTTGAATAATTCCTTCAATACTAACATTTTCAAGATTACCACAAGCTGACATGATCACTGACTCCTATCAAAGATCTTTCAAATATTTTCAACAGAAACTCATGTTTTCTGCCACTGCAAATGGGCTCTCAGATTCCCAGTAAGCTTATATTGTTTAATCAAAACATAAGGATAATCTGCAGATTTATGTATTATTATTCACATAATTTAGGTGATAATAAACAGCCCTTCTTAAGTCACAAGGAATAATAACTCACTTTGTGCCTAGAAGAGGTAAAGATGATGCATAGCAGTTTCAAGTGAGCAGGAACAGTAACTTGCATTGTGCCCAAATAGGGTAAAATGAATGAGGACTGCTCTAACAACATTGTGATAACAATAAAAGCAAAGTCATTTAATCTTTGGAAAATGTACATTAGGTTACCTTACTTTTTATTGCCTCTAGAATCAAATATGAAGCTTACTGTTTATAAATTATGAGTGCCAGTACTATGTTATGAGAATTTTTGGTTTATTTACTCGTAAATTTGAAAATAATTAGAACCAGTATCAAAACGAATCTAAATAACAAACTCCAAATGTAGATTTGAGTGTCTCTAAAAGCCTTTGTCCTTACCATGTATACTCAAGCCCTTCCAGGGGTGGCTCAACCACAGAGTGAGCAGCAGAAGCCATGACAGGTGAAACATAGGCTCCAATACCTATGATGCTTGAGCTTGTCCCACCAGGCGCACCAAGAGTGCTTAATGAAGGCCCATTGTTGCCAGCACTGCTTACAAATATCACTCCATATTTGTTTACCACCTAAAGAAGATTAGTCAAAATGTCAAATGGCTGTCAAATAGAGGAATACTGAGACTGGGATAATCATTTGAATGAAATTAAAAAGCAAAGATAATTGGGCATCTAAGAGAGAGTGAGTGATAAATACTTCATTAGCAAGTTCAACGAAACGTCCATAGTCAGGCAGCATGGTAGGCTCCCCATAACTCATGTTAATGAGATCGCATTTGTTCTGTGAAGTTGGCAACACATTCCTCTTAAAACAAAGAGACAAGTTCAACAAAAATAGAACTTCACAAACTCCATGTGACCAAGGTAATAAAAGTCCATGTGCATCCATCTGATAAAGAATAAGCATAGCATTTCCTTTAAAGACAAAATATTTTTCCTCGTCTATTTCTAGAATATACAGTGATTTTTTGTTTTATGCAAGAACAAAGGAAAACAAACAAAAGATAAATATTCACTTTGTAACAAACAATGGAATGGCCTTAGGCTTGAATTTAATGTCAAATACAAGCTATGATAATCCTACAATGACTCCTAGGAACCTCAAAGTTCAAGCAAGCACATCCCTATGAATATTTATATCTTAAGAGCTATATGGGAGTCACTTCCCATAAACTCAAGAAGTATTGCTAAATTCTTCATCGCAATAGTCTCCATTCCATTTCATCATGAGTGTTGAATTTGACTTCTAACACACATTCCAGGTTCATGTGGATTTAGGTTCACCAGGGACACACTTCCCCCGTAAGTGATGTCTTCATTGTCATCTACTACATTTTCCCTACATCCTCAAGCTTCATGCTTCATTCTCACGGTGATCCCTTTCTTCACTTAAATCCCAAGAGCTCCCACTACCCATCTTGGGGTGGATGTCATCCTTCTAGGCTATTTCAAGTTTCAACATCCACAGTAGGGCACTACAACACTACAAGTGTTCACCCATGATCGTGAATGGGGATGCCCTTTGCCTCCATGAGATCAACCCTTTCATCGATACTCATAGGCCAGCTGATGGATAGAATCCAATCATAGCCTATGGGAGACACCCACCCCCTCTCTCCCTTCATCTCCCCCTAGTTCACTCAATAACCCATCTACCTTGATTCACTTCAATATCTTATATGTTGATGCCTCACCGTCCATCTTTCTCAACCTCTTCCTTCTATTACCTTTTTTCTTCCCTTAAAAAAAGTCACGACCAAAAAGATGTGTTATCCAAAGCCCTTTGGGATGTCGCCTTGGACTCCTACCCCATTCCACCCATCACAACAGACTTGTCCACCCCCATGGTACCTACCTCATGAACTGCCGGTTTGATAAAGAATGTGAGACTATAAATACCTTTGTGTTGTCCTTACTCATGACCCCTCCTTCGTCCATCTGCGCAAAGGGAATATAGCCATCTTCTCCAATGTAAGAAATGTGGTTTTCTTGCATCAAAGAGACACAAGCTTCTCTCAACCCTCCACACTTCTCCTAAAGCCTTTTGAAACATCCTCCTACCCAAAAAGGCCCCCCTCTTGTCTAACATTGACTACAATTCTCAAAATTCATATCTTACATTCCTCTATTGACTTGCCAGCTCAACTCCCTTGTTATTGTCCCCTCCCCCCATCTCTTGTTATCTTTTTCTCATCATAAGGCATTATGAGAGTTATCCAAGCCATGAGTGGAGCAAGAAGTACCCAAACGAAGGAAAATTTAGGTTAATGAAAAGATTTTTGTGTCGGTGAAAGACCACACTAATCTTTTATATTCCAATGGGGAGAGTCAATTAATTAGTAAGCATCAAGGAACTATAAAACTTATTGCATCTTTTACACCCTACTCAACTATAGGAAATTCAATTGCTTGCTAGCTAATAAAGGAGGGATTAGATTACTGAAAAAGAATTAAAGGACTATAAGATAATAAGAAGGTATGAGATAGAGAAAGGTAGAAAATCTCTTTATAAAATTATAAGGTATGAAAGAAAGCAAAAGGCAACTAATGGGGAAGACCTCTAGGTTGAACTTCTCAAGCATGGTATGGACTCTCAAATATCTCACATTGTCAATCTCTACAATGAGGTTGCTTGCAAGGCTTTTCATGGGCCAATCACATCATCCACGTGATTTTCATATTAAGGATCAGCTTTGATCCAAACAATTACAGGACCATCATGATTGGGCACACCTTTGCCAAACTTTATGCCATTGCTTTGAATATGTGGTTTACAAAGCATTTTGGGAGGAACAAACTCATGGCTAGGTTCAATAATGGATACTAGACTGTGGGTCATATTTTTATGCTTTGGGCTATTATTGAGAAAGTTAAGTAGTGATCTTCCAAAGTCTTATGTTGTTTTGTAAACTTCAAAAGGATTTTGACTCAATTTCAAGGGCTCTCCTTGTTAGCTTTTAGGGTTACTCCAAAAGTGTTTTCACCTTGCCAAGAGAGCACTAGGTCTCCTAGCCCCTTGGTGATGCTTCATGGACATATGGATGGATCAATTTGGGTGAATGCTTGACCTTGTTTAGAGTGTTGCCATGGCACCCTTACCTAGGAGGTTGTTACCATGATCGGCATGTTGACTATCCCATTGGGTGCACACAATAAGGGAGGCAGTTACTTGATTAGGAGTTGTACCTACCTAGGAGGAGGAGCATTAAGCACTTGGAGGAGGGCACCTAGCCCTTAGAGCTTAGGACCATGTGATACACACCCTGGAGGTTGGTGTTGGACCCAAACACATATGTTGAGCAGGAGCATTGGAGCTTTGTAATCACATTGGCATACATGAGAGTAGCATTGGGCATATGAGAGGGCATGTGGCAGAAAGTTAGAGGAGGAGCACCTTGCATGAGGAGACTTGTATAGCGAACCACCATGGAAGAGGCTCAACGTTGGACTAACATCTTGTTGGAGAGAGAAACATCTTAGAGGAGAGGCATTGAGTCCAAGATCATGACCTGGAGGGCGTTTCACTTTGGGGGTTGGATAAACCCTAGTTTGACACATGTGTATCATTGTACTGTAGAGTGCTCCAAGTGGGGTTGCCTTATTGGTTAGTTGTATGGGGACATGTCCTTATTTTATGTTATCTTCCCTCACCTATTTCCATATATAAGGAAGGAGAGAGCTCTTGTGTTCTTTCATCATCATTGTAATCTTCTTTGTACTTGCCTTGGAGATGTTAGGGCTCATGAGGAAACCCTAGGACCTAGACGCTAGGGTTCATGAGGAAACCTTAGGAAAAGATAAGGGGAAAGAGAGACATCTTGGATGTTCTTACAGAGATTGCTCTTGTGTGATGCTAGGGTTTGCTCTTGTTATGACTAGGATTTGTGTTATACATGTAAACCCTGAATAAGAACGTGATGTTGAAGATGATAATGGTTCTCATGGCTCTCGTTGTAGCACTAGGGTTTCTACCCTAGTAGAAAACATGGAGAGTGGAGCTAACGCCTTATATGATTTTGAAGTTTTGCTCTTTTGGGATGGAAGGCTAGGGCAAGGTCATGGAGTTCTTATATTCTTGATGACTCATGGAGGTCTTGGTACTTGTTATAATGTAAGAGTGGAAAACCTAGGGTTTGATGATTCAAACCCTAGGATGGACATGTAGATTTGGAAGCTAGCACTAGAGTTGTCTTGCCATGTACTTGTGTGATGCAACATGGCAAGGGTTTGCACAGTAGACAACCGTGCTAGTGTGGAGAGTCTGTGTGATACAAGCTTGTTGTTGATGACATCAAGGACATGCCAGTGTTGATGCTTGCTTGTTGGAGATCTTTGGTCATGGATAGGGCTTTCGTGGTTTCCCTAGCTAGGGTCTTGGAGAGACTAAAAGATTTTACCAACTTTGTGATTAAATTGTGGTATGTACATGTACTTCATTATAATACATATATATGAAGTTTCCAGTTGTCCAATACTTGTGTAAATGCAGATTTAATTTTCAGCTTTCATGTCTTGATTGGGTAATTTCCAGCACTTATTGTTTGTGATGATTTGACATATTTATGGGATGAAATTGTTGATAATTCAACAAACATCTTGAAGATGATAGGGCAGATTTACTGCTGTAAATATGCAGTAACTAAAGTTACTTCGGATCTGGGTTATGCTTGGAAAAGTGTTCCCTAAGGGCTGAAACTTGTTGGCATATGTTTTGGTAACTTTTTCTCTTGGGCTGCCTAGTGTGTTGAGAGATGAAATATTGCTCGTTGTTTGTTTGTTCTCTCCATTTGTAAGGTGTGAGTTGAAAGTTCTCTCAAAGCTTTGGAATAAAATTGCTTTGTTCATTGTCTAAGCTATTGTGGGATGGTTATGCTACTTTGTTAAATGTGTGGAGAATGTTCTTGGTACATATTGGTGATTTTATGGTAGGTTTTGGATTGTCAAAGTCGACTCAAGGAGCCATAGAAGAGCAGTCTTGCTACATGGGAAGAGGTTAAGTACCCCTTGGCTTCTTTGTTTCTTTGTTCTAAAGAGAAAAGCTTATGCCCTAGATGTCTTCAGAGTGAATGAATAGTTTGGAATCTTTTAGGCAAGACACCATTGTGTTGATTTGAAAGTGGATCCCATAGAAAGACCCTTTCCTTCCTCTAATTTGTGATAATTGTTCACCAAATTTAAGCTTGTTTTTGGCTTGCAATTTGTATCCCAACCAGCTCTAAAATCCTTCATAGAACTACCCTCTAAATTTGCATGCTTGATCCCATAGCCCAAACAAAATAAGGCACTAGTCTTCCCTTTCAACCACCACAAACAAAAAAATATAAAAAAATTCCAAATTTTATTTTTGATTTCAAAGCTCCTTTGCTCCCACTTTGTCTACAGCATCTTGAGCTTAGTTAACCATAGGTATTACCCCCCTAAGCTAGAGTTCATCTAGTCTAAAGAGAGAAAGGCAAGGCTACCGAGGTGACAATGGGTAGCTTATCTAAGTAGCTTATGTTTAGGGACTTTTGCACCAAGTGAAAACCTCGAAGGTAACAAAGCCCATTCTTTACACCAAAAGAACATTTTCAAACTCATCTTTCCCTTCACGAGATCCACACCCTAAGAGATTCCAACTCTGAACGAGATAGATACCCTTATCTCACTCTCTGGTCCTCTGAGGGGGTTGCCTTCCTAAGCCTTTAGGCATAAACAAGGCTAGTTCTCATAGGCCACCTCACTTCTTCAATCCATTATCAATTCTATAGAGTGTCTCCCTTCTCTTATTTACTCATCGAGTACCCCTAGTCATATCCTACCCACAAAAGGAGAAATCAACAAGGCAATGAGGGATTACATCTATCAAAGGTACATCAAAGCATCTAGGTCTCGCCCCCTCAGCCCTTGGCCCCAAAATGGACTTTTGTTATGAGCATTTCATGCAGTTGGAGGATAGTACCATTGTCCATCCTAGCTACATTCGACCTCATTGGGTTCATGGGCTCATGATCCCACTCAACCAATTGTTGGTTTCCTCTCACCACCTACTAATGGAGATGACCACCACAAAAATTAAATATCCAAGAGATTGAGACCAATAAGCTCATTGTCTTCAAGGGTATTGTATACTATGAGATCCTTGGGATATTCCATTGCTTGTTCCAAGACATGTCAGACTCCCTTGTGATTTTCTTTCACTACCCGGATCAAAGATGCCTAGTTTTAAATGTATGGGAGGTGGTTATCTACAAGCAAAAGACATTGTGAGGCCTCTACAGAACTAGCACAACTAGGTTCATTACCTCTTTCTTCCAACCTATGTAACATGGGTATGTGTATCCAAAGATCGGATTCCTTGTACCTATACCAACTATCATACCCATGAACCGAAAATGTACCCATGCTCGTACCCTACAATTCCCAATCTATACCCTAAAGCGCCTTTGCATATCTCGTCATACCCCAAGCAAATTTAGAAATGTACCCCAATTTCAATTTGACAAGGAACAAATATTTTTTAAATAATTAAAATGTCCCAATAATGCTACATTTAGGGTGGTCCAAATAACGTTACATTTAGGGTGGCCCCAACAAGAAACCCTAAAACAACTAAATGCTTCCCCTTTTATACCTAAAAACCCTACTTTCATGCTCACATTTACATTTTCAATATGGTTGTATGAGCTTGAAGAGAACAACAAAGAAGAAGAGAGGAAGTAGAGCATTGTTTCTTGTTTTTCTTGCAACGATTCATCATTCAACATTTCTCATTATTTTCAACATTCTTCACTCCCTACGTCCCCACATTTCAATTTCATCAAGTTTCAACTTGTAGATTTTTTTGTTTGTCATTTCCACACCATGTAAGGAATTTCAAACCTCAATGTCAGTTCTGGAAATACTATGAGAGGATAAAGGGGCCCAATGGTGCAGGGGGGTCAACAAAATTCAAGTACATGCTTTGTTCCACCTATTTGAAAGGCACATAAACAACAGTTAGAGCCCATTTCATGAAATTTCCAAAACATGGAGTTGACCACCAACTACAGTCCTAGAAGATGACCCTATGACTGAGAACAATGATTACTTAGAGAGCATGTTGAGTGAGGACGTAAGTCTACTCAATGATGATTATACAACAACAAAGAACATGGAGCCTTGACTACTAGTATTCAATTATGTTGTTTCTTCATTTTATGAAATGCCATTAGACAATTTTGTGTGTGCTTCATTTAAAAATTAAGACTTAATATTACAAATCCATTGTTTTTCTATAAATGAATTATGAGAATGATTAATGATGAAGTTCATCGTTTTTTTGAATTTCGGATGCATTGTTCAGTGTTGAATGTCAATTGATGAATGGATTGGTGGACACAAGAATGATTTGAATCTAAGAATCAATTTGAATCATTGTTGACAATGATTTACAATTTTACGTTAATTTCATTTTTTTTAATTATATATATAATTAGATGTGTACCTTCACATACCCCCATCCCTTCTTTCAAAAAGTGGAATACTCGTACTTGCACTTGTACCCATACCCTGGCAACATAGCCTCTAGCCTATCTTGACTAATGGAGGCATTTGACGTAACCTCGACCCTTGCTTCAAATAGTGTCATACTTGTATCCATACCTGTATTGGTGCCCATACCTACACCCTCGCAAATTAGCCTTCAACCTATCTTGGCTAATAGAGGTGCTAAGTGCTAAGTAAACTCCCCTACCTTAGGTTTTGTTACCCCCCAAGTTGCACGAGGATGGACTTGCAGTTGAGCCGCCAAAGTTGAACAAGATACTTGTTCAAAATCAGAGTTCAGAAGTCCAGTCGGCCATTATGGCCCCTTTTCTTCTTCTTCTTCTTCTTCTTCTTCTTCTTCTTCTTCTTCTTTACCACATTCCCATACCCCCAAGGGNCCCCCAAGTTGCACGAGGATGGACTTGCAGTTGAGCCGCCAAAGTTGAACAAGATACTTGTTCAAAATCAGAGTTCAGAAGTCCAGTCGGCCATTATGGCCCCTTTTCTTCTTCTTCTTCTTCTTCTTCTTCTTCTTCTTCTTTACCACATTCCCATACCCCCAAGGGGAATTGTAATAAGATGAGCTAGCATGATGAACTTTGTAAAAGGCTTAGCCCTCTAAGACTTGGTCATTAGTACATAACTCTAGAGTGTTTTTTTTAACTTTTTAATTATATCTTGTTGCCTTAGTAGCGAGTTATAATTTTTAAGTTTTTTCACTTAATTTCCTCCAAAGTTGGAGTTTGTCCTAATGGTTAGGCCTTGGTGTGTTGTCTAAGTCTAGTGTCTAATGTATATTACTATGTTGCATTGGTTTTCAGGATGGGGGAACGGCGGGGACAGGGGGACGCGTCCTTGGGACAACTAGAGCGCACCCCCAAATTTTTCAAGGGACGACAATAATATATATATATATATACATATATTAAAAAATATTAAAATTCACTATAAACATTTGTAGTTGCTTCAAGCTTATAAGCATAACAAGCTATACTATACAGTATTATGCACAACCCTTACACTTGCCATTTCTGAAAAAGCTTGAGCAATTTAAAAAAGGGCCGAGTGACATTCCATTATTGGCTGCTAAACAAGAGCAAAATGCAGTTTAGCTTTAGGAAACTTGAGTGAGAACTGTCTCTATAGCAGTTTTTCTCCTCATATTAATGATGATTATGTTAAAACATAAAAGGCATTCCCTTCTCAATAGGCTTTGCAGATTTGTATGGTTGTGTTGAAAACCACTATAAAGCACTTTGGTTATGTAAAGAGATTAGATTCATATTTCAGATTAAGAAGGTGATTGAATAGAAATTTATTCAAACATTTAGTACCCAATCGAAGTCACTACTATCTGATTGTTTTCACAATGCTTGAGGTTGGGATGGTGGAAGCATTATAATAGAATGACTCCTGGAAACCCATGTACAATATTTAAAAGCTAAGATGACCAAAAAAATGAGAAGAACAAGAGCAGTAACCACAAGGATCGGCCCTTTGAAATGTTGCATTTCTTGTTTTTTTGACATGGAAGCTTTGCTTCTTGTAACCTTGTTGTTGAAAATACAATATTTTAATCACCAAAATCCCAAATC
The DNA here is from genome assembly GCA_010110895.2 of Picea sitchensis. NCBI lineage: Eukaryota > Viridiplantae > Streptophyta > Pinopsida > Pinales > Pinaceae > Picea > Picea sitchensis. The sequence goes on from SNQJ01S0041388.1 coordinate 16,222, forward strand.
GAAACCCATCATACAAAACCCATGTTTTGAGCTACAGCTTTTACAACAGATTTAGATTCAATGCAATACAAAAATAATGGAAGGGATATATGATTGTCAAGATTGAAGATATATGCCTGGAATATCCCCAAAATCTGCCTAGAAAATCCCTGAAATTTGCCTAGAACATCCTCGAAATTTGTTGGGAACGTCCCTGAAATCTGTCTGGAACGTTTTGGGGACAGCTAGCAAGTCCCCGAGTCCCCAATGGAGTCCACAACAATTTGGGTAAGTTTCCTAAGGGTCCCTAAGTCCCCGAAACGCGGGAACGACAAGTACGCATGT